>PVKM010004405.1:0-52338 GCA_004027735.1 Carollia perspicillata
ATTCTGCTTTAAAGTGTACACCCAAAAGAATTGAAAGCAGGGCCTCGAAGAGATGTTTGTATACCTATGTTCATAGCAGCATTACTCACAATAGATTAAAACATGGAAGCAATCCATTGATAAATGAATGGATAAGCAAAATGTGGTACATAGATACATGTAATATTATTCAACCTTAAAAATAAGGAAAATTGACAATACACTACAACATGCATGGTCCTTGAGGACCTTATGGCAAAATAAGGTAGTCACAAAAACACAAACACCGCATAACTCCATTTGTAGGAGGTACCTAGAGTAGTCAAATTCATAGAGACAGAAAGTAGAATGGTGGTTGCCAGGGACTGGGAGTGGGGGAGGAATAAGCTGTTATTATTTAATAAGAATAGAGTTTCAGTTTTTCGAGATGAAAAAAGTTATGGAGATGATCAGGGGTGATGGTTATACAACACTATAAATGTATTCGAAACCACTGAACTGTACCCTTAAAAGTGGTTAAGGTAGTAAATTGTACGTTATGTGTTTTTACCACAACTTAAAAAAATTGAACAAAATACTCAGCAACAAATCTAAAAAGGGAGAAAAAAGAAAGAAAAACTCCAGTGACACTTCTCTAGTCTCTCGTAAGTTAGTGTAGCAATGTCTTTACAAGGTACAGCGGAAGGAGCTGTGGCTTTAGGGTGTGACAGGCTGAGGTTTAAATCCTGAAATCCAGCTCTACAGGGCTATCACCTCACTTCTCCTACATAAACCTGACCAGAAGACAGCAGGCTTGTGTTTGGCTTCTGAAGGACTCTATGGCCTTGAGCAAGTCACTTGATGTCTCTGAGTCTCAATCCCATTCATAACCTTGGGGATATAGCATCACTCTCACAGACTTGTCATGAGAAATAAAGGTAGTGTCGCTGTGGGGTAAGTAATCAGTAAATGCCAATTCTCTTTCCCATCAAAGAAAAGTCTATTAGGATGGCCTTGTGTGATTCTGTCAGACAAACTCACCATCAGCACAGTGACAGACATAATGGCTTTGGTTAACCATGGCCACTTTTTGCAAGAACTCCTGAGTTTTTATGATGTGAGACACTAAAACTAAATTTATTGAGCTGGCCTATTGCTTGAGACATGACACTCACTGGTCCACAATAAATAAAGGGGAAGAAGGAGTTACACAATGCACCTCTGTCCTCATTACTCAATCTCTACCCAGCTGAAACCTTGCTTTGTAAGACACTAGCCACAGCCCCTGAGAGCAATAAACATGCTGAATTGCAAACCCCACTTTGCCATCTCTCAGAGCTTTTATAAATCTCAGTTGCAGGGGATGTATTTCTTATTTATGGAATAAGTATTTTGAGAGAATTTTTATAATAGTCATCACTAGTAGTCCTTTGGCCAACTTTCCAAATTGGGAGAAGAAATTTTTGTGCAGTAAGTTTTCTATTTTTCATTTAAAGGGAATATAGTTTGCTCTTTTCAAGGAATATAAACCAATTTCTGGGATGAGAGACTAGCAGATAATTTCCACAGTTGGGTCACTGCTGCTTGCATCTCATTCTGGAGGTAGGCAAAAACTATGAGTCACTGAAAGACCAATCAACAAATGTCCTACAGCAAACAGGTATGCAGCATCCACCAAGGGGTGTCAACTAGTCGCTCCCTAGGAAGGAAAGAAGTAAGCAAGAGTAACTGATGGTGCTCCAGCTTTATAACATTTGTGGGTGAGAACACCAGAGCAAGTCACAGAAGCCCATATTCTCTCCGATGGGGGAAATGGGCAAAGCTCTACACCCTCCCATAGCTACTGTGAGCGCAGCCGACAGAAAGAAGCACCATTGCACTTCTGTTCTGGTGGATGAGAACACTCCACCCTTTCTTCACTGAACTCAGATCACTCCCCCTGTCATGCTACTTGATCAAAGGGTGTGTTTGATGGTATAACCCTCCCTTTCCCACCGTGCACTAAAGAACCCTAGGTACACCATCATATGGCCTCTCCATGGCCCACCCTCTCCAGGAAAAGAGGACAGCAAGGACCACAAGGAGCTCTTCATTACTTGGTGACACTATAAGGTCACAGTGTGATTACAGATAATGCAAAATGTTTCCTAAGGGTTAGGGCTATGAGACACTAGAATGCATTATAGAGAAGATAATTTAGAATTACCCTGGGCTGATTTTTCAAAAGCAAGTAGGGAGATGATTTGGGGGGATGGTTTGTGTTGAATTTACAGAGAAACACAGATGTCAGGGAAGTAGGCCCAGGGCGGCTTGGGTGGAGCCTCACAGAATTGCAATATGAAGGAGTGGTCACCGTGTCCTGGGGTCTGGCACTTGGCTGTGCAGATATAACGCAGTTTGTTGGTAACTGCTGGGCAATTAGTTTGTAGGCTAACCTACACCAACCAAATTCTCAACAGATTGACATATCAAACAGAATACAAGTATATTTATTTGTAACAGGTATATAATAACTTTCCAGTGACCTCAATCTTGCCCACTATCAGGGTAGCTAAGAGACCAACTTCATAATCAGGATGCTACTTATTGAAGAAAGATAAGGAACAAAAGGCCTGGACAAACTTAAGGGGTGTTTCATCCAGGTATTGGAAAACCTTCTGAGTGGAATGTATTTTTCAGGTGACCTGAATGTCTGTGACCTCCAGGAAAAGTACTCTGTCCTGTGGAAAGGGTTAGGTCATCAGCAACGAATCCTCTGTGTCTTGTCTCCCTTTTCCTAAACAAATTCAGATCACCTATCTACTACACCTCCAAACATGTTAATCCCAGTTTTCTTCAGATGAGGTGCAATGCGATTCTCACTGCTTTGTTTGAGATTCAGTCATTTTCCCGAACCTATACCTGGCTCATCCCCACTATCCCAGTCATCTCAGTCCCTCATTATGAACTCTCAGAGAGGGTTACTGATGGTCAATCTCTTTAATTATGTGTTGGTTCTTATTACTTCCTCTGATTAAATGATTTTCAAGTTCTGGGGGCAATTTAATATACATGTGATAACTTCCCACAAGCTGCCTAGAGGCAGAAACATGTCCCCTGTAGCCCTGCTCAGCACCAATTATTCTGTTCGTCTGTGGAAAGCATTTGCAATGTGTTTTATTTATTTTGCCTCCACACCCTCCCACCTTCCTAGAGGAAGAGGTGAATAAACCGCCCTACTTCTCCCCCCAAGAAAGCAATTTTTCACCTTAGGTGGGCCATCTGTTTCTCCTAACACAGCTCTGCTTTGACTTGAATTGAATACATCTTGTCCCAGGCATTTTGCCAGCTGTAGGCTCCAGGAAATGGAGCAAAAAAAAGTGGTTTCCTTGTGATGTCAGATCTTTTTTTTTTTTTTAATGCAACTTACAGAATTAACCTAAAGGAAATTGTGCATCACTGTTCACAGAAATGGTTCAGAACGGAAAGTGTCCCAGAGTAACAACCAAATGGTATATGGATTTCCTAAGAAATCTCATCGAGGCACGCCAGTACATCCAGCAGTGGGCCTGACGAATGCAGGGGAAAACTGAGTACTCGCCTTGGACCCGAACTAACGGTTCCCAACCCTTGATGCAGATCCAACTTACGGAGTTTTCACTCTTCATGCCTTGGTCCCACTTAACTGGCTGCTTCTGATGCCCCGCGTGTGGAGAACCATTTCCCTTAAGCCACTGGGAATCAGAAACCTCTTCTCAAGTTTCAAAGCTATTGGGGGAAAAATTACCCAGGGCAGAGTGTCAAAATGTATAGACTGCACAGCAAAAGAAATGATCAACAAAATGAAAAGATAACCAACAGAAGGCGAAAAATATTTGCAAATCATATATATGATAAGGGGTTAATATCAAAAATCTATAAAGAAATCATACAACTCAGTAGCAAAGAATCCCCAGATAACCCCATTAAAAGTGGGAAATATGATCAAGCAATTCCACTTCTGAGCATGTACCTGCAGGAAACAAAAACACCATGTTGAAAGGCTATCAAGCAGCACTAACTCACAATAGCCACATGAGAACAACCTAAGTGTCCGCCAGTGCGTGAAGGGATGAAGAAGTGGCATATTAATACAATGGAGTAGTCATCCATAACAAAGAAGGAAACCCTGCCATTTGCTACAACACGGATGAAGGCCTTGTGCTAGGTAAAATAATCGGACAAGACAACTACTGTACGATCTCATTTATATGTGGAATCTTAAAAGTAAATAAATTCATAGGAAAAAAATCTTATTTGTGGTTACCAGAGGTGGTGGCTGGTGGAGGTAGGGGTGGGGGAGTTGGATAAATGTAGTCAAAAGGTACAAATAAATAAGATAAATAAGTACTGTACAACAGTACACTACAGTGTACTACAGGATGTAGTGTACAACATAACTATAGTTAATACTGCTGTGTGGTCTGTTTGAAAGTTGTTTAAAAGGGTAGATCTCAAGAGTTCTCATCAGAAGAAGAAAAACTCTTTTTTCTTATGTCTACATGAGATGATAATTACATGTCAGCTAAACTTATGGTGCCAGTTACTTTACGATATATGTAAGTCAAGTAATCATGCTGTGTACCTTAAACGTATACAGGGCCATATATCAATTATATGTCAAAAACCTGGAAAAATATGCACAGGCTTCTTCCAGAAGGTGATGAACTGTGGAAGCAACAGTAAACTGAGGGTGGTACGATGCTCAGGTTGTTTTCTGATATTGTTATCCAGAGACTCAGGTTTTGTAGTAAGTTCTCAGTTACAAAGAGAATAAGACAGCCTTAGCTTGGCAACTGCAAGCCATTTAGGCCAACAGAGGGGATTTTATCCCACTTTAGCTCAGAGACAGAGCCTCAGCAAGGGCAACACTAGTTGAATGACTTCAAGAGACAAAACAAAATCAGTTGCTGCTTCCAGGAGTCAACATCTAAATATGGGAGCCGTTTCATGGAGCTGAGAGACAGAAGAAATGGTAGATATCATGAGATAGAAGAGCATTCATACTCTATTCTAACATATGTGGGAGGAGACTTTGAGACTTTCTGGACTACTCAGAAAGGGCCATGGCTGATATTCTGCTAATATATAGTGGCATGGTGCTACTCCAGGATAAAATATAGAAATACTGCCCTGATGGTTGGCAAATAGCTTGTTAGAGCACATGTCATGGAATGACAATATCCAATAGCCACTGTGTAGGTGGTGATGGAACTTGGGACTGGTGCATCTGGACATGGGGGCATAAGCGGAGCAGACCAAGGCGGTAGCTGAAGGGAATATAGTCCCTTCCTGCTGCTCAGGAGGGGTCCAGGACTGGCAGGAGTGACGGACAGGCCTGGCTGGTGGCAGTGCTGAAGGTGGGTGTGAAAGCAAAGGCCGTCTGGGTACAGGCTGTGTGAGAAGCACTAGCATCCAGAATGTGAGGGACAACCCACCTGCTCATCCCCCTGCTGCAGCCTGTGCCTGGCCCCAGATCTCATGGCCACTGATTTGATGGAGAAGTCTTTGGAAGGGTCTGGTGCAGTTTCCCACACAAAACTGTAGCTTAGAGACAAGCTGCTTTTAGTTTTATGAGAGCTTATCAAATATAAGATCGCACCAGTAACTTTTGAAATTAAATAATGATTTAGAAATAATTAGAGTGACTTTACCTTGTATCATATGGTAAGCAGTTTCCTGGCATATAGTTTAGAGAATAGAAAGTATTTTAAGTTTTTATTGACATACTGATTATTTATCTATTGGTTACATTTATTTATAAACTTAAATTGCTGTACGAGTTGTTAAATGTCACGCTGAGAGTGGGTAATGTGGAACTGGGGGGTAGGGATTCATCTGGTGGGGTTTGAACTGGCTTCACTGCATCCCTGTCCTCCGTCCCAGGCTGGTCTGACTTGGGCAAATATGGGCTTCCATTTGATTTACAAGTGAGATGTCTTTACTGTTCTCACATTTCCTGTATCTTCAGAAGGCTGTTCTGTAGCTGCAAGGGACAAACTATGCAAAAGAAATGACAGTGCTGCCCTGGCCAGGTGCCTCAGTTGGTCGGAGTGTCGCCCTGCACACCAGCAGGTTGCAGGTTTGATTCCTTACGAGGGCACATGCCTGAATTGCAGGTTCAATCCCCAGTCAGGGCCCACATGGAGACAACCGATTGATGTTTCTCTCTCACGTCGATGTTTCTCTTTCACCCTTCCTTTCTTTCTAAAATCAATAAACATATTTAAAAAAGAAAGAAAAAACAAATAAAATCAATGTTAGGCTTTTAGTAACTTTGCCAAGACAATAAAGGGCAGAAGTTCATTCATTAAACAAATAGTTGAGAACCTACACTGTACCTGGCACAGTTCTAGGCACTGAGGATACATCACAGAATAAAATAGACAAAAATTCCTACTTACGGAGCCAACAAGTGATTGCAGGTGGTGCTCATTATTCAAAGGCAAAGGAGAAATGGAGCCCAGGAGAGAACTGCAGTCTCATTCCAGCGCCCGCTCCTGTGCACTCACTCTCCCCTCCTTGACTTAGTCCTCAGAGCATTGTGGTGAGCACCACAGAATAGGAGACAACCATTCTGAGGCAGTTTGGCAACCCTATGGTGGGCACCAGAAAAGGACCCCTGCTCCTTTGTCATGTCTTATCTAAATCTGCCATGCAAAAAGCATTTTTCAACAAGTGTTCTTTGGCATCTAGTTCCTCAAAATGCTTAGCTAAAAAAGAAAGGTTCAGTGCCTAAATCAATATGGCGAACACATCAGCTCTTAGAAATTCACAAAGAACTGGCATATTAAATATAACCTGTATGACCTCCATGAGTTTTGGATTCAAATTCTGGGCATCTGTCTTTATTTTCCTAATTATTTATGCCTTCATATAGTACCTCGTAAAGTCTTCCCATTCCCCAAATTGTCCAGGAACCCTGGGAACTTACTTAATGCAAGAGGAGCAGTCTTGTTTCAAAGTATCACGTGGTAAGAACTGATTAGTCCATTAAAAGTTCTGATTTTGATCACTTCTGCATGGTGCCACTGCTGAAGGCTGGTTCCGACAGGCTCCAGTGAATGAGTCTTTGTCCTGACCCAAGGATGTCCTTTCTGCTCAGGGTGTCACTGAGGACATGGACTCCCAAGTTGACAGCTTACTGGAACTACGCTCACACAATCAGCCCACTGTTCCCCAAACATGACAGCTTTGCCCAGGTGGCCAGGTATAATAATGGGGTTTCTAGCCACAGCTACACACTGTTTCTAGAACACGCTGTCTTCCACAACCTCTAGGCCCTGGTGTTGAGCTTAAGTCACTGGGGTAGACTTTCTCTCTTTTTTCTTGGAGGAATTTTAATGTCTTTTCTACCAGGTACCTCCCTCAGGGATATCTCAGCCATATAGAAAGGTCTAATTAAGTTGAATCTCAAAAGGGAAGAAAATAGGATCTTGATTCCTTTCCTTCTTGAGGATGCTTGGCCCTACATAAATTTAATTTGGCACATGTATTAAGTTTCAAATCACTACAAATATTTCTGAGTTGGAATACTTAAAAATCATTGGTTATGAATAATTGGCCTAACTTGTTTATTGGATTTCTTTCTGTTTGAGAGGTAGCTAAAATCTGGAAGGATATAGAGCATAATACTGATAAAGTTTCATGGGAGCAAAGGATAGAAAGAGATTCTAGTATATTGGAGGCAACTAAGTATCTGAAGGGCCCCCTGTCACATGGGAGAAAGATGGGCAATGAAAGGGACAGAGGAAGATTTTCCCTATTATAATTTTGTATATTAAAGGGTGCATTACCTATTTACAGAAGCGATCTAATAGAGCATTAGGTATGTTCTCCTTCAGAGAGAATTAGACTCCCAGGAGTTCCCTCCTGAATTCATTCCACTAAAGAACCCTAAAACTGTCCAGGCTTCTCAGGGAGCCAGTCATCTGTCAGTGAGCCAGGCTCCTAGTGGAGAAATCTCAGAACCTTTTCAGTCAGGGAAGAAAACTCTTGCCTTTGCCAACATGGCTTTAAATGCATTAATTTTGGAGCACAAAAAAGGCCATAATTTCTATAGAGAGGAGAAATACATTGAACAAGTAGGATATTCTTAAACCCCTCATTCTCACTTGTACTTGACCTTCTCCATTTTCTCAAATATTTTACATCACATACCTTAAGACATCAAATAAAATATAGCATACACTCTTAAAGCTTTCTTGACACCAGGAGATTTTACACTCAGCCTTACTGGACCGATCAACACAAGTCACTTGGATACTGTGGGAAAATAAAGTGAAGATTCAGTAAGGTGGTAACAGTGGCGGGGGGGGGGCAATTTTTATTAATCCATCTCCAAAGAAGGAGCTTCTCAGAACACCAGTACTAAAGACAAAGACTAATTTGCCATTTGATAGAAGATAGTGTTACAGAAATGCTTTTTTAAAATAGAATTGTTATGTTTTAGACTTCTAGCGACATATTTTCCTCTCACTCTAATACATACCCATATCCTATGGAATAACAAGTTATTTTTAATAGAATTATACTGTATGTAAAATACATCCTGTGTTTGGAGGTGAAATGTCCTGGGAAATATTTTCCATTTCTTACTATTTTGTGGCATTTTATGTGTCCTCTCTGATATGTATGCACATGAAGGGAGCTGGTCTTAGTTACCCAGTACCGTAGTGTTGTATTTATTACTTCAACTTGCAAATGCTTTTATTTGCATCTCCAAACATGCAATTTTTAACATGTTTTATTAGTGAGGGAGCAATCAAGGAACAGTTTTGCAGCGAAGTTAACACCCACAAATTTCCCTGTTTGTGATGTAAAAGAAATGGCCACAGCAGACCATAGGTCTGCTCATATTTCAAAGAATATTCAATGTAAATATTTCTAAAGTGCTCTTTATTTAAAGTTGTTTTATTGCATAAAGTATTTATAGGTTCATTGTTTATTCTCTAAAAAATGGTACCTGACCTGAGTAGATTTACTCTGCAAAAGTGTTTATTATTTTTAAATAGCAATATTTAAGAAGCCATATAAAAGCTGGATGATTACAAATCAACAATTACAATCAACCTGGAGGCTAAATGTTAAAAAGAGACTGATCAACTTATTTGAAACTTATGTCTATACAAGACCTACACGTGAATGTCTATAGCACCTTCAGTCATAATTGCAAAAACCTTGAGTAACCAAGATGTCCTGCAACAGGTGAAAGAATAAAAACACTGCAGTATAGCTCTACCATGGAATATGATTCAGTGCTAAAAACCAATAAATTATCAAACCACAAAAAATACATGGGTTACTCTTAAATACATATTGCTGAGTGAAATAAACCAGTCTATACAAGATACTTATTATATAGTCCCAATTATATGACAGTTCGGAAAAAGTAAAACTATAGGAATGGTAAAAAAAGATCAGTGGTTACTAAGAGTTTCAGGCAGGGGGAGGGCTGAACAGGTGATGGACAGGTGATGTTTTAAGGCAGTGAGACTGTTATGTATCAAAATGTAATGGTGGCTACTTGAATGGTGGATGTGTTTGCCAAAACCAATAGACCTTCAAAGCACAAAGACTGAATCTTAGCTCATAAAAATTATAAATATATGTATATTTTAAGAGGTTGGGCATCACAGGATGGAATGCAGAATGTGACAGGACAATCTGACTGTATTACAAAGGACTGAAACCACTTCACCGAAGGGTGTGGTGGAGGGAAAGGTGCTGACCTAAGTAACTTTGGAAATTGAGCCTATAGAACAAGTCGAAGAACACTGTACTCTAAATGATAAAATTATATTGTAGGACATGAGTTAGCAATTCTGATGCTGCTACACATGTATACAGGAATTGAACAACTGAATAAATGACAGATGGTGGGAGACAGGCTTCTTAGTGCTGGAGCGAGAGGTTGCAGTTAAGAAAGGGGAGGAGAGTAGAACATCTCATGTAGTGACGGATTAGAGCTGGAGAGAGTATAAACTCATAGTTTGCCTGATGTCGATATGTTTATACAGAAATATGTATAGACATGTGCATATATGTACAGATTAGATACACAAACATAGTTCCTTGCTCTGTTAGCTGAGATGGCACAGGGGTAGCAATGAGCCCACCTAGGGCCTGAATCTTCATTTCTAATCCACTGTCCAACAAAAGGAAGCAGGGTTCCTTGGAGAAATGGATGATTCTAGAATTGGGACAGGAAATACACAAGAGAAGCTTGGAGCACCCTGTAGCATTGAAAGTAAGAAAATGTTGGGGAAAAACAAAAATAAAAAACACCTGATGAGGGTATACATCAAAAGAAGACAGGTAACACCTAAAAAGCTCCCAATAGCTAAAGCTGGAACAATTTGAGCAATAAAAAACATGTTAGATGCATTATTGGATTATAATCCAATGTATAAAATAAATACTCATGAGTTCATACTGATGATATAAATAAACAAATGAGAAAGAATAGACAAATTGCACATGCAGAAGGATTCAAGATTTATGCAGAAGGTTGGCCCTCAAGGAGGTGGAGCATAATCTTCCACTTCTTAAGTGAGAGTGCACACAACAACTTTGTTCCCAAAAGGGCAGTGTGGAAAGGGAGAGGGAAAGAGTGAGTTTATGGTGGAGAAACCTGACAAACACCACCTCAGCCAGGTTACCAAGGTCCCTATCATCATTGATAAGTCACGTTCATTGCCTGCACCCTCACTATGATGTGATGAAGAAAGCACTTTAACTGTGGGGTCTTTTTATCAAAAACACACAATCTCAGTTTAATCACAAGGTAAATATTAGACACATTTCAACTGATGGATATTCCACAAAACACCTAACCAGTACTCCCTAACACTTGTCAAGGTCAATGAAAACAAGGCAAGTGTAAGAAACCATCACAGTGAAGAAACACCTGAGGAGACGGAACAAATAAATGTAATGTGGTATCCTGGAGGAAATCCTTGAACAGAAAAAAGGACACTCATTTCTCAGTAAAAACTAAGACATGATGGGCTCTAGTTAATAATGTATCAATGTTGATTTATTAATTATAACAAATGTACCACCTGAATTTAGATGCTAACTAATAAAAGAAAGAGAGCATAGGGTATATAAGATGTTTCTGTACTATTAGCAATTTTTTCCATAAATCTAAAACTATTCTAAGTGTAACCCTTTATTTTTAAAAATGATATTGCCCTGACTGGGGTGGCTCAGTTGGCTGGGCATTGTCCCACAAAGCTAAAGGTTGACTGTTCGATTCCAGGTCAGGGCACATGCCTGGGTTGTGGGTTTGTCCCTGGTATGAGAAGCAGCCAATTGATGTTTCTTTCTCACATTGATATTTTTCTCACTCCCTTCCCATCTCTTTAAAAATAAATAAGTAAAATCTTTCAAAATTATATTGAGACTCATACAGTCATAGAAATTGAGAGATGGAAGGAACCATGAAAATCATCAATTAAACCCTTTATTTACAAGGGAGAAGACTAAGGATTTATAGTAGGATTTAGTAGCCTGCACTTTGGAGATGGCCTTGAGAAAACAGGGGTATCTGGCTACTGAACTACACCCTCAGTGACACTGCATCAATCATAGTACAGAGTAGACACTCAATAAATTTTGAATGGTGAATAATTCCCCCAAACCTACCCCCTACCCAAGTATTTAGTCCATTCACTTGTTTATTAACTCATTCATTCATTTAACAAATATTTACTGAGTGGCACTACAATTTTACTCCTAGAATTATAATCACCTTGAATCTCTATCCAAATGACTGACATTTTGGCAACTTTCTATATCTGACCTTGTAGGAAGCTCTATTTAGCTGTTTCAAGTTTATAAGTGTCCAAGGAAGAACTGTTTCCAGCTGAGTATTAACAGAAAATAGATGGAGGAGACACATTAAGGGAGTGATGACTCTAAGAGGCACAGCGAATAGATGGGGTTCATTTACATTCAAATTATAGGTTACGATCTTTTTGAACAGTATTCTTATTCTAGATTCTCCACTCTCATACTACTACCTTCACCATTTATTGAAGAAAGAGTCTAAGAGCATAGTTTTATTTTTCTTTCCAGTTTCGGCTTCACAGTTTTGGCCAAGATGCCTAATGTTTTTGAGCCTCAGTTCCCCCATTTGAAAAATTACTTAATAAAAGAATGCTGCTTGCATTAAATGAGCCAACATTTCTAATGTGTTTGGCATACTTGGCAATGACAGTATTATTACTAGCAATGACATTATTATTACTTGGCAATGACAATATTATTATTATTACTACTATTTCTAACAATCACTACTGTTATTGTTACCATTACCAACCAACCAGATGCTTGTACCTGTGAAAACACTTTGGGAAGCTTAGGGCAATAACTCTGGATCTACAAAAGAACACACGTTGGCACACTTAACAATTCTTTTGATCTTTCTAGGTTAGATAAGTGGGTCATCTGCAAGAAACCACAAAATTATTGTCAGGATCTAGGCTGTGATTCTATTTGCTGTCAGTCCAATGCCCTTTTTAGACTTCTAGGAAACTCAAGGGGTTATTTTCAAGTTCCTTTCCTTCTTAACACACTTCGCTCCTGATGTTCATTTTACGAACTTGACTGCTATCATATTTAAAGACCATATTATTCAGGGTGCTCACAACCTCTATGTATAAATGCTGTGGAAAAGTCCAGCACTCCCAGTGAACATCATACTCTCCATGCCCAGGTACAAGAGGTCTTGTGTTTGCTCTTCTGACTAAAAGGTTCTGGGCAAGAAGATGCCCCCTGTAATCCTCCTTCTCAGGCGGCTGGCTGGCAATCCAGCAGTTCCCAGGTACGCTGTGCCTCTGAAACTGGAGTCCAGTCTGAATGCTTATAGGAAACAGTCGTCGCCTGGCAGGTGCAGCAGCACCAGCTCCACGGCTCACAGAAGAGCTCCCTGGTAGTTTGGGTGACTGGGTTTAGCTTGTTCAACCAGTTCCAAAAACCATTTTCAGCACAAATGTTCCAAGTTCAAAGGAAATCTTAAAAGAAATTTTAGGGTTTTTTAAAATTTTTTTAAAAATATTTATTTATTTATTTTTAGAGAGAGGGGAAGGGAAGGAGAAAGCGTGGGAGAGAAACATCAATGTGTCGTTGCCTCTCATGTGTCCTCCACTGGGGACCTGGCCTGCAACCTAGGTGTGTGCCCGGACTGGGAACCGAACCAGTGACCCTTTGGTTCACAGGCCCGTGCTCAATCCACTGAGCTACACCAGCCAGGGCAGAAACTTTAGTTTTAATAAAAAAAAGAATATTCTTACTGACATCAAAAACAATTAAGTTAATAAAACACGTTGTTTTTTTAAACTAATTTTAAAGGAATTTTAAAAGGTAATTTTGTAGCTCATTATTATTTTAACAAACATACTGTGAATTAGTTTTCCACCAGCATAATTATTAGGAATTCCTTTTGTGGAGGACACTCACACAAAACAGGTCGTACCTCTCTCCTGGAAGAACCTGTGAAGGTTGGAACCTGCCTCTGCTCCTCCCCACACTGCCACTCTCAGTGACGCCAGAAGGACTCGAGCCTGAGGGAAATGAGAGAAAGGGGTCAAGTACGGAACACAGGAGCTGCTGACTCTAAATCAGGTCATGTGCATGAGCTCCCAGGTGGAATTAAGGGAAGAATTCATGTATTCCCATTATTTTTTTTCACAAGCTTAAGATGTCCGATGTCTAAAATTATTTATATCTAATAAGACATCTCCTGAAACTTTATCTGGTAGGAAGGATTTTAAGGTTTTCATTGTTTGTTTGTTTTTTAGGAAATACTAATCAGCTTGCTTTTCATATTTAATACCAACACTTTTTTTAAAAGATTTTATTTATTTATCTTTAGAGGGAAAGGGTTAGGGAGAGAAACATCAATGTATGGTTGCATCTCGTGCGTCCCCTGCTGGGAACTGGCCTGCAACCCAGGCATGTGCCCTGACTGGGAATCAAACCATGATTCTTTTGTTCACAGGCCTGTGCTCAATCCACTGAGCTACACCAGCCAGGGCAATACCAACATTTTAAACATAATTGCTTAAGTTCTAGATCAAATGTTTCTCCACTCATGAATTGGCTCTGTCATCAATTTGTGGGGATTTCCTATTGGTAATGAACCTGATTAGACATAAGAATGAAAACATATACCTATATAAGTAAAACATACACACATATGAGGGGGGACTCCCCAAAATGGAATTTACTTATAAAAATTATGTATTTATTCTTACATGTTTAAACTTCAGTCACCTTCAAAGTATACTCTCCATTTGATACCATACACTTACCGAGATTTTTTTCCACTGCTCAAAAACAGTTTTTGAACTTTTAAATTTTGATGCCTTTTAGTGCTTCTGCCATTTTTTGTTTCACCTCTTCCACATTGGCAAAATGTTTCCCTTTGAGGACTTTTTTCATATGGGGAAACAAAAAATTTTGCTCAGGGTGAGATTGGCTATGAATAGGGAGGGTGGGGCCTGGGGGCCATGATATTTTTTGGTCAAATACTGCTGAATATTCAGCATAGTGTGGGCAGGTGTGCTCATAAGTCACCCATCATGAGATGGGCAAACACATTGAAAGTGTCTTCAAAAAAATTCACTGAAGCTGAACACAGCCTCTCACAACAACACCAGCTGGTGCATTGATACAAATGGGTTCTCAGAACACTCACTTAGTGGGGGAGGCCTATACTACAAGGGGTCTGCCAGTCAAAACGTAATTTCCATTTTTGGGGGGCCCACCTTGTATATAGGGTATAACATAAAAATATAGCAGGGCATGCTTTCTAGAAATCTGGACTGTATGTCTGAATAGCCTTGCCTACTCATATACAAAGGTATTGTGGGAGGCTACAGAAGCTGTCCCAAAGAGATGGATGATGTCCAGAACAACACAAAGCAGAGTTCAACAAGAGGTCTGGGTAATAGGCCATCAGGAGAGAAAAAAAACAAAACAAAATACCTACTTTTTTTTGTACTCCTCACTCAAGGATATGTTTATTGATTTTTTTAGAGAAAAAGAAAGGAAGAGAGTCAGGGAAACATTGATAAGTTGCCTCCTGTATGCACCCTGACCAGGGATTGAACTCATAGCCTAGGTATGTACCCTGACTGGAAATCAAACCCACAACTTTTCAATTTATGGGACAATACTCCAAACAACTGAACCACCCAGCCAGGGCCAAAATCCTTAAGTTTTATATACAAGAAAACAAACAGTTGTTTCAGATTTGAACCCCAGCTTGAAAATCACAAGGGCAGCCTCTGCAATTGCAGGACTTGGTTTGCAATTCAACTGCTTCTCAAACAGGCAACTCTGTGTAACAGGATGAAGAGCAGCGGGCATTTTTAAATTTAACAATGTTCAAAAATTCTCTCTTGAAATAATGGGAAGTCCTGCTAGTAATAAGTAAATGTTTGACACTCAACAAGGGACTAAGAAGCCAAGATCCAAATGTGCTTTCTAGGGGCAATTTTCCCCAAGCAAGTAGGAGCCCGATCCAGAGGCACTGGACAGTTCCCAGAAAGCTGTTGTGTTCCACCCGCGGCAGGCACATGAGAACCACAGTGCTGGGCCTACTATTGTATGGATTTGAATACTGCTGAATATAAAAAATGAATCCACTGTTTTGAACAGCTATGGATTAAATACAGGGAACAAAATGAGCATTGCAATAGAGGAGAGCAAAGAGAATTAGACACACAGGGAAATAAGAGTAAAACAAAGAAAAGAGAGAACCATCTACAGGAAAGTCAATCCGTGTTGGCACCTTTCTTCTGGCCTAGACTGACGTGGAGTAAATGAGATGGAGAGCTCTTAAAATGCAGCGAAGGCTGAAGAGTCTCCCTTTTCCTCTTCATCCTCACCTATGTCTACACGCTTAAGTCATACAAATAAATTAACCCTATCTGTAGCATAACCTTTATTTAGAAAGTATCACAGGACAGTTATTTATAAATATGCAAAGGAAATGTCAAGTCAATGGCATGCATGTCTCTCATGCCTTTTCTTAAATTCTATACTACTTTTTTCCAGCTCTAGTAAAGCAGAGACCAGAGACTCAGTCTCTGTCAGGGCTGGTAATTGCTTCTGGTTTGGCTGGTCTTCCCATTTCTCTACACCCCTCCAGACTGGGGTGTGCATGTATGGATTCCGCAAAACGGCTGTCATCAGGGGTCTTCCACTCACCTCCATCCTTCCTGAAATGTTCTTCCTTTGACTTCCATGACAGTACCCTCCTAATTTTTCCAGTACTTCTTTTTCTCTACTTATCCCTTAAATGCCAGTGCATCCGAGAATTCTGATCTTAGCACTATTCTCTTCCCACGCTATAATCCATTCCAAGAGGCACAATGGCGAAGAGCCTAGAAACTAGAACCACTTTCCAGGGGCTTGCCACTTTCTGCCTGTGTGTGTGTGAGAGCTTGGGCACAGTATCTAGCATCTGTGATATTTCCTCCTTTATAAAGTGGGACTAATAATAGTGTCTTCTTCATAGGGTCAAAAAGAGGAATAAATGAGTTCAGGCATGTGAAGTACCTGGCACACAGTAGGAGCTCAGTAACTTTCAAGGTACAGCCATGGCTTTCGCCATCACGTAGTTGAATAACTCTCTTATTTAGTTGACACTTAGTTGATTAACTCTAACTCTCTGGTCCATACTTTTTTTCTGAGCTCCAAGCCAATTTAATCAACTGCCTATTAAACATTTCCAATCGCACCTAGGGCTCCTTAAATTCAACATTCATTCACTCCTGCTCCTGCTCCAGGCAAAACTGCTCTTTCTCTATTTTTTTTCTCCAAGATGAACAGCATCATTCATCCAAGGGCCCAAACTTGTGAAATTTAATAAAGTCACCTACTCTTCTCTCAACTACCTGTACCCTAAACATGAAAACCTAATTGGCCATCAGACCTTTACAGTTTTGCTTCCTAACTATCTTCTCTGCTGAATTACTGTAAGAACGCCTTCTCTCCCTTCCTCCAGTCTCTTTCCTCCCACACCATCTTCTTTCACACAGTAGTCAGGGGCCAACTTTTTAATATTGTTTCATCATCTTTCCATTCACCTTCAGAATAAAATCCAAAATTTTTAGTATAGTATGTGAGGTACTTCATTAACTTATCTCTCTCTATCCCTCTAATCTTGCCTTCCACTATCTCTAATTCCAGGACACAAAACTACCTGTAATCCCCAAACTTGTTACCCTATGTTTCACCTTCACACCTTTGTCTTACAACCCAGAATGACCTTCCCTCCATTTTACGTCCAGATAATTCCTGTTCTGTTATATTTCCACCACCAGCAACACTATTCCAAATTGATTTAAAAAAAAAACACACTGAAGCATGGTTAGCAGATGTTACAATTTCAGTACAGTTTACTCAACCCAGAGTGAAATTCCTTTTGTGCCTTTATTTCTGAGACACAGAATATATTTCTCTTTTAGTCATTTTATTTTTTGATTTCCATTGGTGGGTAATGACCCATCAATGATGGAATATATCTTCCACCATAATGTTATAACAAGGGACCTAGATGGTAAGGAAAACTTGGTGACAAAACACAAAGAAACTGTGAAAGAAGAATAGGTATCAGCTATTTTCCTATATCATATTAGCCGCTTCTCCTCCACCTCCTTCTCTCTCTCTTTTTTTCTCTCCCTTCTCTCTGTCCCTATTTCCCTGTCTCAGTCTCTGTCTGTCTCTGTCTCACACACATACACGCACTCATATGCACACACACATTTCTCATACGGTAAAATTCAGTCTCTGTGTTCTTTTAAAATCCCTCAGGTTTTAATTTTATTGCTCCATGTCTGCCTCCCTGAGGTTCTTGTATAGACTCGTTATTTCCCTCAGTAAAGAAGCTGTTTAGTTCGTCTTCGCCTGGTTTGTGAAAACCCAAGGGAAGCAGTTCTTGCAGCCCAGTCTTCCACTCCCCTCTGCGTGAGTCTTGGCTGGGGCAGCAAGTCTGTCAATCCCAGGCGAGAGACAAGGCAGACAAAGGTTCATTTGTAAAGGACCTCCTTCCAGCACCTCCTCTCTTCTCCTTCTGCCCAAACTCCCAGTGAGTTGGAGCATTTTAAAAGATTCCTCTGCCAAGAAGACCGAAAGGAAAGAAGAAAAGGGTATGTAATTTTTTCTTAAAAATAACTTCATGTCATTTATTGTACTCCAAACTATTGCTACAGATTAGTATTTATGTGTTCAATCAGAAGAGAAAGACAGACAGAGAGAGCCTCTCTGAAGGGATGATGTATGTGCTTAAAAAGAATGCATCTTAGGAAAAAGGAAAATAATCAGATTAAGAGAATAGAAAATATACATTCCTTAACTGGGAAAGTCACTTAATCATAGGTTTAAAAGAGGCAGACTCCTCCGTTACTTCTCATTAATGCACATGCCCACTATGCATCTGGTCCCACACGACAGGACCTGATTATTCCACCTCTCAGGACTGTGAGGATGATGATATATGTAATGTTTTTTCATGCAGTAGCTATATCTCTATATTATTTATTCAACACGAACTGCAAGGTTTAAGAAAGCAAATGTTTTTTGCTTTTTAAAAACCCAGATTCCTAAAAAGAAACTTGCGTAAATGTGTGATACAAAGAGGGAATTCATTGAATTCATCCTTGGTACCCCGCCTTGCATGGATCACAACACAGAGTCTGTACTGTTAAGATAAAGGGAACCTTTTCCCCTGGGCTTATAAAAATGTCTCTTTAAAATTCCTTAACTTAGTTTCACAGTGTATGAGAAGCTCTCTCAAATGCCTGTCCTTTTCTCCATGATGATCAACTGTGGCCAGGAAAACAATGAGAATGATGCAAGACTAAATATTAATATCACCTTCTAGTATTCTCTGAGATACCTGAAGGCAGATCACCTTCAGGGAGGATATGGACTTCTTTTTTTTCCACTGATGAATATCTTTTGGGCATTTGGGCTGATCACGTCTGCTTTAAAGATGTTTGAAAGGTTTATCCACTTTCTAAGACCACTTTGATTCCTCTAACGTACACTTTGAGAGGTTTCACTTCAGGACTCAGTCATTCTGACACAAACCTCTTCTATCACAGTTAATAAAAAGGAGAGAGAATTTAAAAAATAACAGTGATTTTTATCCTCCAAGAAAAGTGATGGAAAACATCATAGACTGGACAGCAATTTTAATCTCCTCCAACTATAATTTTGATTTTAAATGTCAGGCTCTGGGCTGTAATTGTCATTTGCTTTTGCAGCTTTGCTTCTCCCTTGCTGTGTTTTGAAAGAAATCGGAAAATGGACTGCCCCTTCTGTTTCATCAACTCTGTTTCATTCTGCTTTTTTAAAAAAATACCAGTTCCCAGAATTGCCATCAGCTGCCTGTATGAGCATTGCACCATAAATGTCTCAACATTTAAACTGCATGGCCCTGTTAGTTTTGGCCATTAAATGGGATAATTTTTATTTTTATGTCTCCAGTTAACTCCAACCACTCAAAAGCCTGCTAGTGCCAAACACCTTCACACAATCAAAATTTGCAATTCCCTATCTATATGATGATTGCAATGATTTATTGCTTAATTGGAAACATTCTGCCTATAATTCTGTATGCTCTGCATTGTTCTCTTATTTTATTTTTTAAGATTTTTAAATTAAGTTATGCTTTTAAATGTTATTTCATTGATATGCCAGTCTACTCAATATTGGGATAGGAAGTGTATCATACATTAGGAACAGTATTAATTACATAAAATTAAATCCCAAAAGCCAGTAGATAAATATTTGAGGATCTGTTGCTTATTCCTTTAGATATTCAGCTTCTAGCTTTGTTTTCTATTGTAATTTGGATGTACTCCAGTAGGAATTTTAAGTGCATGTTCTTCAACTGAAAGAGAAAAAATAGAGAAATTTGCTTCAAACTTGCCAAAGTCATTTGCTTCAAACTTGTTGAAACTTGGAAATATATGCCCTGGATGGATTGTCAAGGATTGAAATTGGTGTCTTCTAATGAAAAAAAACAAAACAAAGCAACCAGTGCATCACAGAAACATACTGGTTCAGACATTGTTCCACTTGCTAAATAAGAGTTAAAGCTATTTACCTGCACTTAAATAAAGGAAGAAGAGAAGACTTTAGTTCCAACTATAATTTCTAAAGTGTTAAAAAAAAAACTACCAATAAGTGCCTGCCAGGTGTGGAACTTTCCATCGTAGTGTGTGACTGAGACTGTGACAGAAACACTATTTTACATTTTGGCATGAACATAGTCAGAAGAGGTGTGTGGTATGGCAGCATACCCACTTACTTTCTGCAATTTATTTTTCATTCCTCCACTGAATGTTTTTGGAATACTTACTGTAAGCCTACCATTGAAACAGACACTCTGAGAGAGGCGCAAAGAAAAAAAGAAGTTACAGTCCTTGCCTTTAGGATGCTGGCATCTTCTCTTCCAGTATTCTGAATGTTGGCTTGCCTGAGGCCTCAGCCCTTTGCCTCTTCTCTTCTGAATCTATACTCACGACCCTGATAGTCCCACAGCCATAAATACTACCAATAAATAACCTGAGGACACATAGTCACCTGCCTATCAACATCTTCACTTGGATGTCTAGTAGGCATCTCAAACTGAAGTCATCCGAAAATTTACTCTTGCGTTCCCACCAAATTGCCTCCATTCAATTCTTTCTCAGCTCAATACATGTCAGTAGCATTTAGGTAAAAAACTTAAGGCTCATCCTTGATTCTTTTTCTCTTGCATCATATCTTGCATCAGCCTTCACCAATAGCCTCTTTTCTTCTACTTCCAATCTTTTCCCACCACAACACATCTTCATAAAGTTAAAAAAAAGATTTTTTAAAGATATAAACCAGATCATGTTAATCTATCAGATCATTCAGATCTTTAGATCTTCAGATCTTCATAAAGTTAAAAAAAAAGATTTTTTAAAGATATAAACCAGATCATGTTAATCTATCAGATCATTCAGATCTTTAGATCTTCAGATCATTAGATCATCAGATCTAATCAGATCATAAAATCTAAAGCCCTTAATCATGTCCTATCAGGACTTTCATGATCTTTCCAGATCTTCCTTTGTAGTTCTAGGTAAATTCATAAAATGACCAATTCACTATATGGCCAAATGGCTTTTGGTGAATTTCCCACTTTCAACTGTAGCCATATTCTCCATATGGATAACTAGCTTATGAAAAATGCTGATAATGACAAGACATTATTTAGCCAAATTCACAGTTCTTGTAGGCACAATCTACACATCAGTACTATGGAACAGGGAGCAGGGAGCTGTTAGAATGGCATAGGCTGGATTGGGGAAGGCTTCTTAGAAGAGATGAATTTGGGGTTTGTCCTTAATGGATTGTTTGGTCAGATATTAATATAAAGGGAAGAGATTAGATAGAGCAACGAGGAAAGGCACATGTGTAGGATTGAAGAGATTACAGGTCTGACTGCCTGCTAGTTCTGTCATAATGAGTGACTTGAGGAGAAGTGCAAAGACGACCTGACGACTAGCCCTTAGAAGCTTACGACCTTTTAGAAAATAGGAAACCATTGTACACTCTTGCTCAGGATTAAAAATGTGTTTTCAGAGCAGCATTCATTAATACTATAACATAAGCCAACCATTGTATTAGCTATCAGGCATGTGGTGATTAAAAAAAAATAGACTGCCCTTGTGAAGCTTCCTGTTGAATGGGAATGATAGATATAAAATGAGTAAACTCACAAATACATAATTCAAATGGTGATAGGTATCAGCAGGGAAAAGAAGAGGACACTATGAAAGAGTCAGGTTGAAACTACTTCAGACTGGATGGTCAGGAAAGTCCTTTGAAGAAGTGACATTTAAACTGAAACCTGAAAGTCAAGAAAAAGCATTTCTTACAGAGAGGGCAGCATACAGAAAGATCCTAAGGAGGGAATAAAGACTTCCTTTTAATTATAAGGAAATAAATATTCTATACATCTTTATTGCTATACTTTTTTAAATGTGTGAGATGCTATTTTCTAACAAACTACAATTATCATGATTAACCCAGGAGGTAGAGACTATGTGGTATTTGGCATATATTTATTATAAAAGTTACTCATTGTTTATCTGAAATTCAAATTTAACTAGGTACCCCATATCTTATATGGCAACCCCACATTTTAATAATATTAAATATGGTGATCCATGTAGATCAGAGACACAGGACTATAAAAATGGTCATGGTGTGTTAGTGTATGACTTTTAATCCATCTGCTTTTTATATAGCAGAGTGTAATGGACACACTAAGGAATAAATCTCAGTAAATACCAATCTTTGAGATGAGTTTGTCCAAACATACCTTGGCCATCTAATCACTTACCTTTCCCCCTTTTTTATTAGCTTCTGAGCTTCAACTTCCTGATCTGTCTTCCTCACTGTTTATAACCTCTTTATCTGATTTATCTTCCACCCAGTACAAAGCGTTTCCCAGCATCCTGCCCTGAGCCATCTCAATTTCTCCTTCTCAACACCTTCATCTATGATACCCAAAAGAAGCACAACAAAATGTTAACAGTCCTCTCTACATTGAAAGCATAAAGGAAATGCTAAAAAAAATGTTTGTTAAGTTGAACCAAATTACTCCTATTTTCCTCTCTCACATAGTTCCTTAATCACTTTATCAGTGAATCCCAAGTCAGTGTTATTCTCCAACTTCCTTACTTTCCCATCCGTGGCTGCTTTTCTCCTGACTTTCCCTGCAAGTCTGGTCTTGGTTATGGGCAGAGAGTTTCTAAGTCACCTGAGGAAGTATATGAAGATTTAGGGCTGAAGACAAGAGAATGATTGCAGTCTATATTTTAGTAGCCCATTTCATCTAGAACAGAATATATAAGCATCTTTCCAGAAGCAGGAAGGGCAGCCTGAATGGGTCCTCGTTCAAATCATAAGGGTCTTATTTGTTATATCTTGGGACCCAATAGCTACTTACCTGATTCATGAGATGGGAGTCAGAGGAACCATAATTCAATCTGGGAAAGGGAGTAGAGGAAGGGAGAAACACAGTTCTGAGAATTTGGCTTAAGTATCTAAATTACTAGAATACCACACAGTTCACTTTCAGACTTTATAAGATTTGGGTATCTGTCCTTTGTAGTCCTCAAAATAACTCCAAATAGTAAAAGTAATATAGAAAGTTTTGCTTTGCTCAAAATGGAGTAACAAGAACCAGGTTTATCCACTCCCTTGAAACAACAACAACAGCAGACAAAATTCGTGAAACAACCTTTGCCAAACACTGGCTTTTAAAAAACAAGGTAGGACGCTGGTCCCTGAGAGATGGGAAACCCGTGAGGCAAGACCTTCAATTTCCCCCTTGGTAGATGCATCTAACCATTGAGAACTTTATACTAAAACTTTCTTTTGACAATACTGTTTTCCTTCAAAGCACAATAAACGTATCCGTCTTTCCCCTTTTTTAATACTCTGCTGTAGGAAAGGTACTTTTTGACACCTGTCAACAAGATGAAACCTGAATGGCTGTGGATTCTGATTCTGGTCACTCTACTATCTTGTTAGCCATCCTTTACTAAAACAGCCTCTACTCTTTTCATATTGAATAAGGAAGCTGAGAAGACTGATTATACAGATGATGAATATTCCATAATTTTATGTAAATACTGTACTTAAAGACTTATCTCCTGGAAGAGGAATTAAACTTGTTTGGTATGACCCCAAGAGTTCAAACTAGGATAGATGGATAGTAGCTACAAAAAAAATGTACAGTAAGGGAAACATTAGAACTATATCAGTGAAATATGTTGACTTAGTCAATAATGAATTCCCCATAACTGTAGGTATTTAAGAACACATTACATGTTTATTAGGGAAAATTCAAGCTACTGTTTTCATCTGAAGCTGTGATGAGTAATCTATATAAGAATAAAAGTTCACAATATTACTAAAAATTTGCAACAAAAATGGGTCCCAAAAACAATTTTGGAAGATTTGAAAAACTTAATTGAACTATAAATATATCTATAGAGTATCATCTGTCAATGTGAGGATAAATGGGCTTTTGGTTTCCATCAGGGTGGGACCCAAGTTCTTTGTCAAGGTTGTTAAGATATGCAAGGTCAAGGACCACAGTACTTGATGATGCTTTGTCCTAGAAACTTGATCAGAGTTTTATCACCTTAAAAACATTTTTTACCTACTGAATATACAAAAATAATTTCTTTGGGTACTTAAAATGCAAATTCTGGGTCTTACCACCACCTCTTCCCCTCACCCAGCATTTCTCATTCAATATTTCTTTGTGGAGCTGAGGCATTTAATTTTTAACAAATAGTCTAAGTGATTCTTATTGTAGATTGTCTTTAAACTATACTTTGAGAAACACAAAGAAAGATGAACTCCTTTCTACCAATGAGAATGCTAAGAACTTTATGTTTAGGTGAATTATATCTTTTAAAAAAATAACAAACACTGAAACTTTTTATTTTTCTTCTATCTCAGAGCCAAAAGCCAAAATGAAATTTATAGTACTTGTCACTGTTGGGCTAACCCTGCTGCTAGGAGTCCAAACCATGCCTGCAAATCGCCTCTCTTGCTACAGAAAGATACTGAAAGATCGCAACTGTCACAGCCTTCCAGAAGGAGTTGCTGACCTAACGAAGATGGATGTGAATGCCCAGGATCATTTCTGGGATGGAAAGGGGTGTGAGATGATCTGTTACTGCAACTTCAGCGAATTGCTCTGCTGCCCAAAGTAAGGGAATATAATCATAAAATATACTGCTGTGAAACACGTATAATGATTCTTGACACCTTTATAATGATTTGCTAAAAATAATCACCCCTTTTAGTAAAATCCCATTCAAATCTCAGCTATTTTCTAGAATCATCACCATTGTGTATGGGATGGAATGTTTTCATTTAGAAACAGAATTTGGCAGATTTTAATAAAATGAGATGAAATCCAGAAACTCAATAACTCCAATCTATTAAAGTCTAAATTCCCTATCAGATTTTTACTACAAAAAAGTCTACCAGCAGCAGTGGTCAACTTCAAGGTTGATATTTTAAACCAATTTGAAAACTAATAAAAGGCTTTAGATAAAAGATTTGGGCAAACAGGATCAAGTAATTAACTGGACAAAGAAGTTTGGTAATGGTCCAAGAAAAAATTTCTAGCTCTATGTATAAGTTAACTAGGAATAAACTAAATAAAAGTTTTCCACTGACTTAGAAAGTTGATATATTTTAATATAGTAGAAAAGTCAATAAATATTTCTAGCTCTTGGTTTTAAAATCATTTTCACTTGGTGACTGAGGAAACTTTTAAATACTAAGATATTGGCAACTTCATACCTAAATTAGCTTTTTCAAATTACTTTTAACATGTCATCATATTTTCATTTTTCTAAGAAACCTGTAAGGTAGAAAGGGCAGGTATAACCATCTTGTCAAGGAAAAAGTACAGAGAGGTAAAATGACTGGCACGATCCCTCATAACTAGTTAATATCAGCACTAACACTAGAACCCAGGTCTTCTGATTTGGAACAGATTTTTATTTTCTATCGAGCCAGTTGGTTCTTAAAACAGCCGCTTCACTATCACCTGAGTCCTTGTTAAAAATGCATAGCCATCCTTGGGCCCCAGATGATACCTGCTAAGTCAGGAACACTGGACGTGAGGCACAGAATTGCTGCACTAAATGACGATATCAAGAACCTGCATTAACTGACTCCACAAAACGACAATTTCTCCCAGGTCACATAAGTGAAATATCATCTAATATTAAATACCATGTTTGCCTTTTTGTAAGACTTGAGTCTATTTTACAGAAATGTACTTTTATTTATTTCATGATATAATTTTGTGATTATCTGGGTTAATGGATGAAAATGGAAGTATAGATATATAAAAGTAATTTCTATCTGATATTGGATTACCCTTTTCCAAGTAGCAACAAATTTACCTTGCTAAATATATTTCCTTTCTTTCCCCATAAACACAAATTTGAATTTGTCACCCCATTTTTATTTTATTAATTGACATATAGCACTGTATAAGTTTAAGGTATGTGACATAATGACTTGACAAATATATATTAAAAAATGATTACCATAATAAGTTTAGTGATAGTTAATATCCATCACCTCATACAGTTACCAAAAATATTTTATTTTTCCTTGTAATGAGAACTTTTAGAATTTACTCTTAGCAAATTTTCAGTATACTATTCACCAGTGCTAACAATAGTTATCATGTTGTAAATTACATACTAAGTATATTTCTAATGATCCATAATTATACTACCTTGCACTTATATACAATTTTATATTATTCCATGCTTTTTTTCATTACCTTACATGATCTTTCCAACAAGTCTAGGGTAGCTTAAAAATGTCTTTTCCCTATAAAAGCTAGAATTTATTGACTTTGTAAGAAATTTTTAATCTTCTGTGTCATCCCTGTAAACTTCATGATCCATCTCACTCACATCAGAGAAATTATGTTTTGATCTGATTACAAGGTCTTGAAACCACCTAATCTTTCCTTTTCTCTACAAAGAAATGATAGCATGATATCAATGGCAAATGGAAGGAAAGTAAAATAATTGATTACCTTCTTGGTCTTCGTTGATCCTGTAGCAAGTTCTCCCATTCATTCTCTTTGTACTTTATTCACCTAAAAAATAGTTGTATCTGAAATCCTGGAAATCACTGTCCATTTTTAACCCAGAAAAGAATAATATATACCTTAGCTTTTAGACAGATTTAACTGATGTTCTATTTTCTTTCAGAGATGTCTTCTTTGGACCAAAGATCTCTTTCGTGATTCCTTGCAACAGTCGCTGAGAACCTTCATGTATTCTGAAGAGCACCATCGCCCATTTCCCAGAAACTGCGCTATTTCAGTGTAACTGCATTTCTAGTTTCTATCCAGTGCAATAAAGCAGATTCTATAAATTCTTACTTGTCTAAGACAAGCAAACTTGTGTTAAATAAGTAGTAATAAAAATTAATTCAATTTCATTTTTCTCTGTGGACATTGTTGGCACTTGTTAAAAATATTGGCTAGAAAATTTTCATCTATGAGGTGTTAACTACATCAATAAAAGAATTCTGTTCCCCAAATGAATTGCCATAATCCTGGCTCAAAGATTGAGAAATTTCAGTTCTTAATTGACAGTTATTGATTATCTAATAGTTAATGGAAAGAATCATGTACAAATTGAGAGCCTTAGAAGGGCAACTAGAAGTTTTCTAGTAAGAGGGGAAAAGGAAGCCAATATTTGAGTAAATATTATGCATGCCAACTATTTTAAGTACGTTTTCATTTTACTCTTTTAAAAATAGCAACAACAAAAACCTTCAAGCATTCTTATACCCATTTTTCAGATGCTGACTCATTTAAGATATTTGTTAAAAATCAAGGCAAGAATTTGAACGGTCCTAATTGTAAAGCCCATATACTACACACACTCACACACAACAGCGGCATCCTTAAAACTCTGATGCATATCCCCAATGTATCAATTTTTCTTGAAAATTGCACATATTAAGAAACACATGTAATGGGTAAGAATTAAAAAGTCAAATTAATTTTAAAAGTAATGAAACAGATGCCTTCAAAAATATTTCCTGTTTGTTAGAGACAGCTTTGGACTATACCTTTGTATCTTAGGAGGCATACTCTGACTAGTTAATGGCCATCAGAGGTGATTCCCGAAAGTCCTTCACACAATAAAAATCTATTAAATGCTTGCTAAGTGCCAGGTATTATTAAGATTTGGATGTATATAATGAATAATAAGGACTTGCCTCTTAGAAATTTTATTTTAACAAGAGTATAATATTTACAAATTATTATTTATAAATGTGAAGCTTTTTATAGAAGGGAGGTGTAAGGTGCTATATAAAGAATTATTGTGCATAAAAGTTTGAGAAGCACATCTGTAGGAAACTTAGGAGATAACATTTTGTGAATAAAAGTGACATTATTTAATGGAAATAGATCCTTGGAGGCCCCTAATGTCTTTCTGAAGACCACATACGGATTCGTTCAGTAAGTGTTACTGTGCTGGACCAAACAATTTTGACATAGTTGGAATTCAGTTCCTCTTAAAATCTGCACAAACATAAGTCACAATGTTTTCAGGTAGTGTGACCTACAAAAATGCATGAAGTGGAATTGTTTTTAAAAATCCAATATGTTGTTTTATCACTATTAGATAATTTGACTTGGCTTTTTTCTTCAAATGAATTCACTGATATTAAAATTGAACTAACTCAATGAAGTGTCTTATATGCTTCCTGGAAGGATACATAGAACAGGTAAATAAAGAAAAATCATCAGTAAACCAGTTTCATTTTATACTTGGTATAATTTCTCTTTAAGGGAGAAAAGCAGGTGGTAAGAATTCAGTATCTTAGCACAAGGACATACCTGAGGCAACAATGGCTTTTGAATAAGTGTTCTCTTATTATTGCAATCAAAGCCTAATGAGGAAAGTATATGAGAAAAATCTAAATATTCAATGAATGGAATTTTATAGTTATAATTATCCTTCATATTCTCTATTTTTTAAACTATCTTTGTACTATAAATTTCAATTACAGTCTTTTTGGAATGGATGTATTATAGAACCACACATTCTTCTTTAGACTACTAAATAAATGTAAAAGCATGTTTACAAAACTTACTGTATTCAACTTTTTCTGACAAGGTGAATATGTTTTTAAAAGCAAACATTTCATTCAATCATATTAATGAGTAGAACCTTTATTTTTTCTATAACTTTTAGCTATAGAAAACACCTAAGCTTTTATAAAAATTTACTATTGTTCTAAATACTGACAACTGAATTGAGGTAGATACTATAATGACCCCTGTTCTATGGCCAAAGTGCCAAGGTTTAGAAAGCTTAAATAGCTTGTTTAAGGTTACATTATCAGGGCAGTAGAGCCATATTTTTAAACTATGGCCAGTTTTCCTCTAGTATCTAGAGTCTTAACAACTACATTATTTATAGCATCATCTAATCTATTTTCTTTTTAGGAAAGCAAACCTTTACTTGTATGGGACACAATTTTACATTTCAGATAGCTCACATATGTAAATGCTTACTGAACAACAATTTCTGTATTTTTACTCTGATTTTCTACATCCTTGCTTTTACTGTAAACCCCATGGTACTGAGCACAAAGTGGACTGTAACACTTACTAATAGCTCATCTCTTCTTGACAGCATTTCTTTTCCTTGTCAAATCCATAAGGATTTCTTGAATATTTTTGTTAGGATTAGATGCTAATCCTAAAGAATTACTAGATAATTGTAAGCAACAGGGAGAACCAAAACAACGAGCAACAACTATTGGAGGAAGGTAAGGGCTGAAAAGAATATACACAGATCATTTTGCAACTTTAAATTCCTTGTAATTGCCCACAGGTATATATGAGTTCTTTCTATAAAAAATCATTTTTGCAAAATATTATGGATGTGCTTTTAAAATATAAAGAATCTTATCAGTAAAGCACTATAAGCTTTAAAATAATTTTCTCGAAAGGAAAAAAAATCAAATTCAAATATTTATAAATCAGCTTGGATTAACAGCCTAAGCCTAAACTTTTTTCCCAAAGATTTGAAGAGACACTGATATTAGAAAATAATAGTAAGTTTACACTGAATTAGCTTTCTCAATTTACTTTTATAGAATGGTATCACCCATATGTGTTCATCTTTGCAGAGTGGTATATCTAGAGAGAAATGTGTGGCATACACATAGTCAACATATTGTAAGAATTTTACAAATAAATGTAGTAAACTTTCAACAACAAAAATGAGCACATATGATCTATATTTTCAGAGGTTTAGAAGTAAAAACTTAAATCTACTGGGTATTATGAATAAAAAACTGACTTAATACATTAAGTGTACATTAAAGGGAATATACAACATGTAGGTATATTCACATATATAATAATATAATTGCAACTAATATAACTATTATTTGAGGGCTATAGTTGATCATGCAAATTATTAATGCAACTAGGACATGGTACATATTAAACTAAAGTTTAAAGCATCAACTTTCAGCTAGAAAAAATATAAAAATGTGTCCTGACTGGTATAGCTCATTTGATTGGGTGTTGTCCTGCAAAGCAAAAGGTCTTTGGTTTGATTTCCAGTCAGAGCACAAGCCTGCTTGGGTTGTGGGTTTGGTCCCAGGTCAGGGCACGTACAAGAAGCAACCAATCAATGTATCTCTCTCACACTGATATTTATCTTCCTCTCTCTTTCTCCCTCCATTCCCCTCTCTCTAAAAATAAATAAATAAAGTTTTAAAAAATATATATGCAATTTCATAAACTCAAAGGAATAAATTCTATAGTACAAATATTCACAGACCTGAAGAGAGAAATACAGTTCTACAATAGTTGGAAATCTCAATACCTTCCCTTAAATAATAGAAATACATCTACACAGAAGATTAATAAGGAAATAAAGGACTTCAACAACACTATAAACCATCTAGACCTAACAGACATACACAGAACACTCCACCCAATAAAAGCAAAATATAGTCTTCTCATATGCACATGAAGCATTCTTTAGAATTAATCATAAAACAATTCTGTATAGTTTTATTTTTTAAAGAAATAACGTTTTTTATTTTTTAAAAAGATTTTATTTATTTATCTTTAAAGGGGAAGGGAAGAGAGGGAGAGAAACATCAATGTGTGGTTGCCTCTTATGCGCCCCCTACTGGGAACTGGCCAGCAACCCAGGCATGTGCCCTGACTAGGAATCGAACCAGTGACCCTTTGGTTCGCAGGCCCACGCTCAATCCACTGAGCTACACCAGCCAGGGCTCTATACTGTTTCACATCAAACTTTTTTTATAAGTAGAAAGAGAATACTTTAAAATAAAAAGATGCTCAATGTCACTAATTATAAGAGAAATGCAAATTAAAACCACAGTGAAATATCACCTCCACTTGTCAGAATGGCTATCATCAATAAATCAACAAAAAAGTGATAGAATGTGGAGAAAGCGGGACGCTTTTACACTGTTGGTGGGAATAGAGATTGGTGCAGCCACTGTGGAAGGCAATATGGAGTTATCTCAAAAAATTAAAAGTGGAACTGCCTTATGACCCAGCAATTCCATTTCTGGGAATTTATCCAAAGAAACCTGAAACACTAATGCAAAGGTCTATAGGCACACCGATATTCATAACAGTGCTATTTACAATAGCCATGATTTGGAAGCAACCCAAGTGTCCATTAGTTCATAAGTGGATAAAACAACTATGGTACATTTATACAATGGAATGCCACTCTAAAATAAAAAAAGAAAATTTTACCTTCTGTGACAGCATGATGGACCTGAAAAATATTATGCTAAGTGAAATAAGCCAGTCAGAGAAAGACAAATAACACATAACTGATATATGGAATTTCACTGATATATAGAATCTGAAGAACAAAATGAACTCACAAGCAAAATAGACTCATAGAAAGAGAGCAGGCTGACAGCTTGGGGGGTGGGGCTAAGGGGTGGAGGGATTGAGCAAAAAAAATAAAAAGGACTCATGGACATGGACAACAGTGTAGTGATTGAGGCGGTAGTGATAGGGAGTGCATGGAAGTGGAAGAGGTTATAAGGGGGACAAATGATAAGGGAAAATATAATAAAAATGAAAAAAGTATAGTAAATATAAATATACAAACCAGTAACATACAGGGCGGGGCAAAAGTATGTTTACAATTGCTTATGTAAAAAATAATATAATAATAAATAATAATACAAGAATAAACTCAAGGTTTTGTATATTCACAACAGCAAATTTACTTTTGCCTCACTTTGTAATTGTTTATTATTATCACATATATACACTATACATAATTGTATGTTTTATATTTTTAGTGAGTGGTTTGTTTACACCAGCATCACCACAAACACGTGAGGAATGCATTGCATTATCACATCACTACAGCCATGTCACCAGGCAATAGGAATTTTCAGCTCCATTATAATCTTATGGGTCCAGTGTGGTATGTGGGACCAAAATGTCATTATATGGGCATGACTGTAACTGAAATTAAAACTAAAAGCACAGACATAAGTACCCACCTTACAGAAATTAAAAGTATTATAAGAGAATGCTATGAACAACTGACAACAAATTAGACACATTAGATTAAAGAAACAAATTCCTAGAAACACACAAATTATCTAAGCTAATTTAAGAAGAAAAAAAATCTCAAAAGTCCTGTAATAAGAAAAAAGATTAAATCACTAATTAAATATCTTCCATCAAAGAAATATCCTGGACCAGATGGCTTCACTAGTGAATGTAGTCAAACATTTGAACATAAATTAACATCAATCCTGCTTAAATTTTTTCTAAAAATAGAAAAGGATACTTCCTAACACATTCTATGAAGTCAGCATTACCCTGATACCAGGGTCTGACATAGTATAAGAAATCTCTAACCTAATATACCTTAAAAATATAGATGTAAAACTCTTTAACAAAACTAACAAACCAAATACAACAGCACATTAAAAAGATTATACACCATGACCAAGTGAGACTTATCCCAGGAATGCAAGAGTGGCACAACATAAAATCACTGAATATAATGTACCACATTAATAGAGCAAAAGGGAAAGAAACCACATGGTCATCTCAATAGTTACATAAGAAGTATTAGACAAAATACGATACACTTTCACGATAAAAAAACACTCAGCAAAGCAGAAGGGAATTTCTTTAACATGATAAATAGCATTTATGAAAAATCTACAACTAACATTATACTCAATAGTGAAAGATTGAAAGGTCTCCTCCTTAAAAAAAGAGCAGGATAAGGATGGCTGCCTTCACCACTTCTATCCACATTATACGGCAAGTCCTAGCCAGAGCAATTTGGCCCCCAAATAAATAAATAAAAGGTGTCCAAATAAATAAAAGGTGTCCAAATTGGAAAGGAAGAGTAATAAAATTGTCTCTAGAGATATGACTCTATATGTAGAAAATCTCATAGAATATACAAAAATAATCCCGGAGCTAATCAACAAATTCAGCACAGTTGTCTTGCTAACATACAATAATCAGTTGTATTTCCATATACTAGTATGAACAATTCAAAAGAGAAATTAAGAAAACAAATCCATTCACAATAGCATAAAAAAATAAAATATCAGCAATAAATTTAACCCAGGAAGTAAAAGATTTATACACTGAAAACTATAACATTGCACAAAGAAATTAAAGAATTCCTAAGTAAATGGAAAAACATTCCATGTTCATAAATTAGAATACTTAACATTGTTAATACAGCAATCTTAAAGTGATCTACAGATTCAATACAATCCTCATCAAAATTTGAATGGCTTTGGGGGGCAGAAATGGAAAAATTAATACTCAAATTCATATGGAACTGTAAGAGGGGCTAAATAACCTAAACAATATTGAAAAAGAAAAAAAGCCAAGTAGGACAACTCACACTTACTGATTTCAAAACTTACTAACAAGGCTAATGTGGTCAAAAGAGTGTCATACTGGCAGAATAGAAATACAGACCAATGAAATAGAAGAGAATATTGAAATTATCCCAAACATCTATGGCAAATAGATTTTTGACAAGGTGCCAAAACAGAGTCTCTCAACAAATGGTGCTGGAAGAACTAAATAACCACATGCAAAAGAATGATGTTGGACCTCTAACTCATTTCATGTACAAAAATTGACTCAAAATGGGCCAATGACCTTAATTGAAGGGCTAAAACTATGCAATTTCTAGAAAAAAAAATACAAGTTAATTTTTATAATCTCAGATTTGACAATGAATTTTTAGATCTGATACTAAAAGTATGAGCAAAAACAAATGGAAATACATAAAAACTAAAAACGCTCCTGCATCCAAGATCATTATCAATATTGTGAAAAGATAATTTACAGAATGGAAGAAAATATTTGCAAATTGTATATTGAATATCCAGTATAAAGAACTCCTACAACTCTACAACAAAAAGCAAATAACCCAATTAAAAAATTAAGAAACGACTTGAATAGACAATTCTCCAAAGACAATATAAAAGTGACCAACAAGCAAATAAAAAGATTTTCAACAATGGTCACTGAGGAAATGCACATCAAAACCACAATGAGATAACACTTCACACCCAAATGGATTTAATTTTACAAAAAGGAAATACAAGTATTGGCAATTTGGAGAAATAGAAACTCTTATACATTGCTGGTGGAAATGCAAAATGGTATGGCCACTATGGTAAAAGTCTGAAGATTCCTCAAAACATTAAATATAGAATTACCATGTGATTCCATAACTTTACTGCCAGGTACATATCCAAGAGAAATAAAAACATGCCCATACATAAACTTGTACACTAATATCTATAGCAGCATTATTCATAATAGCCAAAGGTGAAAACTCAAATGTCCATCAAAAATGAGTAATAAATTGTAGAATGTGTATCACAATTTATATCACAATAAGGAAAAGAAAACCTAGATAAAAAAGGACATATATAGTTGACCCTTGAACATGCGTCGAATGAGTGGATCCACTTATACACAGATGTTTTAAATAAATACTATAAATGTATTTTCTTAACATCTTCCCTCTAGCTTACTTAATTGTAAGAACACAATATATAATACATATAACATATGTGTTAATCAACTATGTTACCAGTACAAATTCTGGACAAAAGTAGGCTATTAGTAGTTAAGTAGTTGGAGAATCAAAAGTTATATAAAGACTTTTGACTGTGAAGAGTTGGTCTCCCTTACACCTGTGTTGTTCAAGAGTCAAATGCATTTCAAGGTTATTCACTATATAAAGATCCTTATAAACACAGTTCGGAATACCATCAAATTCTGCACTTCAAAAATGATTCATTGTATATTATGTAAATTTTCATCTCAATTAAAGAGGGCTCATGTAAAAATAGTAAGAGCTTATTTTCTTAAAAATATTTTAGGTACTAAGTTTTAGCTATTTCCCAAATTGTTTAGAAGGGTATTTACTGAACAATGGACTCATTTCCTAAACCTCTGCTGAATAGCTAAAGTTCTTTATAAAGATCTTAATAACTTTTCTTTCTCCTAACCCAAAGGTGGTGTTTCTTCTGATGCCCTAACATTTAAAAGTAACCTCTACCCTTGTGGAGATGTTTCCATTGATCTTTGGTTTTGATATACATAAGTAAACAGATTTATAGTAAATTCACAATTTTTTAAACCTAACAGCAAAGGTTTAAAAATTTTATATAAAGTTGACTTTTATATTACACCTTCCTGAGTTCCTCAGCTTTGATGATGTTCTTAAGTTCTCAATTTTTCATATTTTAAATTGGTCTAACAAGAATTTAATTTCATTTGGTAATGAACATGCAGAACTCTTATTCACTCTAATTATGTAAATTAGCTATGTAAAACTAACATTGCTGGTCCAAGGTTATATTCATAAACAGACACTTTAATGTAAGTAATTAATTTCAAGCTTTTTTTCACAAGAATGGAGTCCTTTTAATAGGAAAAGGTAAGCCTAACAGTTAAGTTTTATTAAAACAGTTAAGTCTTTGTAGGTTTGGGTAAAAATATGAAATTTGGAAGTAATACTTCATTCAGATAAACTACCACACATTTACGCAGTGGTTTTTTCATATAGCTAAGAAAAAAAGTTCTCACAGAAATTTCTGGGGTGTTGGATATGAGAGGATTCTGTAACCCCAATTATCACAGCCCCCCAAGGTATGTTTGGCAATGTTGACAGATATTTTTGATTGTGAATCTTCAGAGTGCTACTGGTACTAGTGTGTGGACTCCAATGATGCTGCTAAATCTGTAACACACAGGACAGGCTCTCCCAGTAAGGAAATATCAGACCCAAATGTCAACTTTGAGAATCCCCGAGCTACAATTCTGGTGTCACCCATTTCCAGCCTAAAATCTGCAGCAAGTCTCAGAATACTGCCCTGAAGCTGTTTACATGTACAAGATATAAATCTGATTTGTAATTATAAGAACTTGGGTAAACAATACAATATCAAGGAGAGGTTAAAAATATTCAGTAGAAAACTGACAGAAGATGAACTGTAAAAGTAAATAAAATGTAAATCAAGCCACAGCTATGTATAACCAAAATTTAAAGATTGTTAAACTTTTAGATATCCACTTTATTAGTTTTAATTTGCAATGTAAACAGTACAGGACATGATAGAAAATTAAGGGATATTGCAGGGGTTCTTTTTATATTCATGTCATATAAGTACCTTCTATTTTAAGAAAAGAAATAAAGTAACAGCTATAACTAATTCTATGTTATTTTTTTCCAAAGACTTTATTTAATTTTTAGAGGTGAAGAGGGAGAGAAAGGGAGGGAGTGAAACATCAATTTGTGGCTGTCTTTCGAGCATCCCCTACTGGGGGCCTGGCCTGCAACCCAGGCACGTGCCCTGATTGGGAATCAAACCAGTGATCCCCTAGTTCACAGGCCACTGCTCAATCCACTGAGCAACACCAGCCAGGGCTAATTCTATGTTCTTATCTTAACTTTCAGGACTGTGCTTATCTTTGCTAGCGTATTAACTCTTCTTCGGAAGGAGGCAGGCATTAAACTTTTTTTCTTCCTGACACTTCATCAAGAAATAATAACTTTTTAAAAAAGGAAATAAAGTTGCATCCTAATTGAGCTCTATTTTTTAAATGTTAGCACTAAAAAGCACTTTACAAAATGTTATTTAAGATATTCTGAATTCCAAATAAGGTCATCACAGAGAAAGCAAATGTGCTACATTTGTTAGTTATCCTTAACCTGTTAATTTCTTGGAATTAAAAAAGGGGAAGCAGGGGGTAACAAAATGATCTTTATATTAAAATCTCAATTGATGTAGGTCCCTGAAAGTCAGTTTAAATGAATACACAAAATAAATACACTGAAGCAGCTATAATAGTAATAACCTTTATTTAAAATACTTGTTAATCTAGGAAAGCTCATTTTACATGAGTTTCCAACTAATTATTAGAATCAGAAACAGAGAAAATAAAACCAGAGAAAATCCTCTGTAGAAAAAATACACAGGAACATTTATTTCTACACATGAAAAACAGTAAACAGTCTTAATATCTGAACATCCAAGTCTTAGTCTCAATTCCATCTCTCCTAGTGTACACCACTATCAACCTTGAGATCTGATTTGTTCTTGTCATTCTTCACTGAGTAGATGAAATATGTTAAGGTGTCTTTTTCATTCACTGGAATAGACCTAAAGTGGCAACCCACTATCTATAAAGAAAAAAAAATTGAGGAAATTAAATTATAGATATTAACAGATTTCATAAACTAGGTAAAAAACCACTTTCATCAAAAGAAAAAAAGTGCTATGTGATAAGCTATTTCCTTTTTTTTTTAAACATTGTACCAAATATCTGAGTTAGTCTGGGGACTCTCTGTAGCTCCCAGAGATTCTTTTTTCAAATGTTTTTTATTTTTTATTTTTATTTTTATTTTTATTGTTGTTCAAGTACGTTTTTCTGCCTTTTACCCCCTCCCATCCCACATTCCCAATCCTCCCCACCTCCCTCCCATTTCCACCCAGAGCTATTTCCTTTTAAAAATAAATTGTATTCAACAAAATGCCAACAGGGTGAAAAGCATATAAGAATAAGATGTTATAAATATGAAATAGTATAATTTCAAAGGCCCATTCAGCCCACTCAATTAAATATACATTAATTAGAATGTGTATTTCTTTTTATTCATTTTAAATTTTATAACTGGAATCCAGGTTAGGAAGTTATCGTTTACTTTTATTATTTTTTTGCTGCTGTATATTTTAATCAACGGTAATAGAGCATAAATTCTTATTTTGATGTTCACCAAAACAGTCACCTAGAAAACCTGCTTTTTGTGACAAAGTACAGAAGGCTTGATCACATTTAAATCACTGATAATTAGAGAGAAACACTACTCAAAATGTAATAGACATTACATCCATAAAAATTATCCCAGTGCTTACTGTAACACTGCACAATGCAATTGCTACATGGCAAACTAGTGTAGCATAGAAGTAAAAGCAAAACCCTAACTAACCAAACAATAAAAGCCACAATTATAAATTATTAAACAGTTAACAGATCAAACTTAGTAATCTAATCTATCATTAGGTTTGTTAAATCCTCCTACACCTTGCAGTGTATGATTTAACTTTTACTTCATACACATAAAGTTTAAATAGTAGAGATTTTAAAAAATGAAAAGGTTTTGCTACTATAGTAACATACTGAAACACCCTGAAGACAAAGCAAACTAAATATCAGGATATTTGATAAAAATAATAAAATAGTATGCAAATATATAACTTGAAACTCATGCAGTGTTTTACTTAAGAAAGCATTAAAACCAAAGAAAACTGGTACAAATGGCTTTAAAGAAAGTATAAATCCAGATTCACTCTTAACTGTTTTTTTTTTACGTGTTTAAAAAAAAAATTAATCCTGTTAAAGCCTAAAGCTTATTGGTAATTTTTAACTTTTAAAAACCTGCAATATCAATGAAATAGAATGTAAGAGTCCACATTCATCATGTAATGGTTTAGACCCTACTCATAGAAAAAGGGTAAATATGAAGTCTAAAATTTGGTACTATAGAAGCAAACCATGAAATGTCTTACAAACATGTTTGCTACAACTTATATTCATCAGCAATATTTTTTTAAATTTTTACTTCTTGATTTTAGAGAGAGAAAGAGGAACGGAGAGAGAGAGAAACACTGATTTGTTGTTGCACTTATTTATGCATTCACTGGTTGTTTCATGTATGTGCCCTGACCAGGGATCAAACCCACAACCTTGGCATATATGTACCATGCTCCAACCAACTGAACTACCTGGCCAGCACTGGCAGAATCTTTGTTGAGGTTTCTTGAAAATTTTTTCTGAATAAAAATTATAAATGGAAAATGAGAGGGGAAAGAGGGATGGATGTTCAGTCTAGAATGTTTACTTGCTTTCTTGCCTTTTCACTAATCCAACCTGTGCACTGCAACTACCAACAGCAGCACAGCTGACTAAACTGAGATGCTCAAAGGCATATCTAGATTCTAGAACACAAAACGGGTTTCTTAAAGAATGCCTATCCAAATGATAATTAAGAGACTTAAGGAGGATGGTTAACCAATGCTGAAATCACTTGTAAATATCCATATGTCTGACTAAATAAACTACTAATACTCATGGCTATTGGGATTATGGCTATTTATCATCTTAAAATAAGAAAATAGCTCTAGAATTAATATAATTTTTTTAGATCAGATTATCAAAAACTTCAGGTTTCATTTATGCATTTAAAGAATATGTACATTTAAAATAATCATTTATTTGGTTCTCATTTGTTCCAAAACAGAGTACTTATACTCAATTAGTATTTGTATATTTTGATATAGTTTCATCATGGTAGATGCTACGTATATTTATGTTATAGTAATGTGCTACACAATCCAAAAGACCAGATCTTTTAAGTCAGATTTTTTAAAAATTGAATTTTTGTTGCCTAGGCAAGAAGGAAGAAAAAATTCTGGCTAAGTTAATATACTGGATCTTAACAATGTTAAAAAGCATTGCATTCTGCCAAAGAATTGTACCTTCTATCCACCTTTTATCTTATCCAATATGCACATTTTAGAAAATGTGGGATTACTAAATTCAAGCTAAACAACATGGAAAAGTGATTTATATACTTATAAATTTCCATTCTGCCTAGTAGGTTATGTCTTTTCTATTTTAAATGTGATTAAAGTATAAACATTAGTTATATAAATTAATACACATCTTAATACCATGCACAGAATTCTTCGTTCTGTTTTTCCTGAGTGTACACACACACACACACACACACTCACTCTCAACTTTTCAGAATTCACTGAAGTCCTATATCAAAGCAAACTATTAAGTAAAGCTTGGACACAGTCTTTGCATCTTCTAGATTTGAAGAAAACATGGATGACTAAAATAAAACTAACATCAACAAGGACAAATTCTGAAATGGTTAAGTCAGAAAGTTGTGGAAATACTGCTTAGGGGCTTATTTGTAGACTTATTCCATCAGAAACTTGAAAAAAATTCTAATAAAGACATCAAAGTGTATTAATTTGTTTTATTATCCCTCAATTAGATGTTCAATAAATATTTACTGAGTAAATGGAATTTTAAAATAAATTTCTAGAATGAGAATAAAAATTCTCACACAATATTTTTGAGACCCAATATTAGAGGATGTTTAGAAAACTATACATAATCCATTGATTAGTCATTCCATGAAGAAATTTCCTAAGAGGCAGACAAACATTTCTAGGTAACTAGATTCTTCCATAATAGATCTTTAAAATTAATTTTGATTCTAATTAAAATATATTGTTTTATACACTGTTAACAATTTCATTTGCATTTAATGACCCTTTTTTTGAATGAACGGAGTTCTTTAAAGTTTTAAAAAGTTTAAAATTCATACATACCTCAACAAGTTGTGCTTTATTAAGTCCTGGTCTGGTTGGTAGTTTGAAGTGTCTTTTGTATCTCCTAAGTGTATTTACTTGTAATTGGTATAAATCAACCTAAAAAAAAATTCATCCAATTTGTTAAAAACTTAACTTTCTTATGTATAACATTTCAATTATAGCACTATGAAATTTTCATTCTATTATTTAAAAAACCTTTTATAGAATCAAAACTGTAAATGTACTAAACATTTTAATCCTTTGAGAATAAATATTAAAAACTGGGGAAAAGTTGTAAGACAATAGAACTATAGAAATTGTCAACTGAAAATATAACAAGTTAAACTGTACACTGTGTGTTAACTGTCTATATTTAATTTTACTTTCATTTTCAGATTTTTCAAATGTTTTAAGTATTTTTAAAATTTGTTCATATCTTTTTTATAAGAGTTTCAGAATGGACTACTTAGGATTTACACTTAACATACAAAAACTTTCATCTACCTCAGGAGTATCAATATCTTGAACCGGTGAATCTCCTCCATCATCATCACTCCCTTTTCTCTTTCTTCTGTTCCGAACACTCTGAATTAAGTTTTTATGATAATCACAAATGTAAAGATGCCTTACCTGAAACAGAAAAGTTTCACAGAATACTTAGGATTGTATTAAAATGTGTCTATGTATTGGTGAAATACATAGGCCACAGTGAATCATTAAAAAAAAAGAAGAAACAACAGTCAAAACAGGGCATTGTTAAGACAAGGGCATGCTTTTTTCTAAAGTCCTGCCAGTTAAAACACACCATGTCTGGCAATACTGTTAAGAGGACTGGGGAATGAGATGGGGGAGGGGTGACAGTAAGGGGAGAAAGGTGAGGAGAATGGGAAATTCCAACCCTCTAGATTTTGACATCAAATTGCAGTTAGGGTGAACTAGATGAGTAGGGTCATACTGGTTTGCTAACAAGGGAATGATGACGTTGTCCATAATTTTGCTATTTGATAGTATTTTCTCTACTTAAAGAGCATATGTTAATAGCATAACATATACTTCCTAATTTAATACTCAAATTATAATCCAGATACAGAACTATTCATTTTTACAAATGAGCTATTGATTTTCATATCCTAACTACATTTAAGTTTGGAATTATAAAGCTTTCTGAGTATTAAATATATTTGTGTTTTCCAATCAAAGCAAACTGAAATTATTCAAGTCTACCTAAAAAGTTTCTCACAAACATGACTGAAAAACTGTTTAAAAAAGCAGAAAATACAAACTTTCCGAAATGTGAATCATATAGCCTAAGAGCTGTATAATAACATTTGAAATTAGGACCTTTACAGAATAAGTTACTTCTTTAAAACAAACAAACAAACAATTAAGTACTGAGCTAGCAAACTTTAAAATGAACTTTTAACATAGGTGCAAGTTAAAAATAAGCAGGGCATGTACTAGGTTCTGACATCTTGTCATTAATTTATATCTGCCAGAGCTCCGGAAAACGGCAATGGTTGTTTCTAAAAGTCTCATAGATGATCAAAAGAGCAGACATGCAGAAAGGACGGAAAAAGAAATCCTGATGGCTGCCAAACAGCTCCCCACGTTCGGAGCAGCTGCCCTAGATGCTGACATCGCCGCCACTGTCCAGAAGCCAGGATCACAGCTAGGCGCGGCGGGAGCTCGGCTTCCCTCTCACTCTTACACAGGGGAACGAGACAGGATCTTTCTTGACTGATCTTGAAAGATCTTTACTGATCTTTCTTAAACCTGGCGTCAGGTTCTTGCAGGATTCCACTTTCCCTAGACCGGGGAAGCTACTTCCTGGGGCCAAACGCCAGCTTGGGCAGCAAAACAAAGGCGCCTCCATTCCAGAAGGAGCTGCCGGGCAACATGAAAACTACTCCAGCCTCCCTCCGTGGGCTCGTTCCCTTTGTTTCGTTTCCGGATCTAAGTGGAGGGGGAGGGAAAAGACTGGGAGCGAGAGGGACGTGGGGGATTGAAGGGGAGGGGAAGCACAAGGTGCTAGTGTGTGGCCCTTGGGGGTGGCAGTCGAAGTTGCTGCGACTTGGTTTTTTGCTTTCTACCTGAGACCTCACAGCGGGTTTGCATTGCAGCGAGGTCTCGGGGGCCTCTGAACCCCTGGCCCAATAACCCGTTTGCACCGCTCCCGGGGCCCCGAGGAGGCGGGCAGGACAGACCTGTCACGCGGTCACTTACGCTCTTATCCAGCTCGATCTTCACCTTCTTCTGGGAGATGCTCTTCTGGATCCTCTTGCTGAAGCTGGCGTTGCCTGCCGCCCGGCCGCACCGCTCACCGTCCTCCCGCAGACAGCACAGTTGCCCGGGGCCCGGTCCAGCTGCTCCTGGGGGTCCAGCTGCCGAGACCGACCCGGCGCCCGGCATCTCAGTTCCTGCTCCTGCCCCCGCCCCGTTCCCCGCCGAAGCGGCTGCGGCGGCGGCGGCGGCAGCGACCACGGCAGCCACTGCAGCTGCCGCATCCCCGCCGCGGCTCATCTCCTCAGGCGTGAAGCCGTTCATGATTCCAAGATTGGGGGCGCCGGCGCGGACAGAAATCGCTCCTCGCCGCTCCGCCTCTCTCTCTCTAGAGATTCCCCGGTCTCCGCGGGGTCCCTCAAGCACTTGCCCTGGAGTCAGCAGTTCACTCTACACCCCAAGTTCTACAGCGGTACGGCTAAACACCAAGCGTTCCCCGCGAGCTGGTGTCTGTTGGCTCCGGGACAGTGGACAGTGCTTGCGGTCGGTATTCAGAGTCCGGCGGCTCCCGGAGCTGGAACCCAGCCTTCTGTCACATGGAGAGGCTTCTGCAGTTGGACGCTTGTGTCTCCGCCTCCCTCCGGCCTCTCAACCTGCGCAAGCGCGACGCGCCCTGTCTCGTCTCGCCCCTTCCACTCTGACGCAAGGCCCAACGGGAATTGTAGTACTCTTTTGGGGAGTCAGCCTGAGCTTGGTCCTGACTCCTTGCCTTCAAGAGTTGAAGGAACTACTTATCCCAGCATACCACGTAGGAACGGGCGGGTTCCGCCCTCCCCCGCCCGCTTTTAAAGCTCGGGAGAAACATGGGCGTGTTGTTGGGTTTGCTCTGTTTGCTTATTTCTAATCTCTCCTGGGAAATTGGTTGGTTGGTGTTTAGCTCCTGGAATTTTGCAGAGCTGGCATTCTAGACGACTAGGTCACTCAACTCTCGAAGCAAAGCACTAGACTAGGGCGCCGGTTGTAGGCGCGGAGTGAGGGTACAGAAAAAGTTTTGGGGCCGTTATCGTATCTATGATAAGAGTTTTAGTTGTGACCACGCTTTTGTGGGAAACCCAAAACAAGGAGAACTCAGGCTATCTGCCGCTTTTCAGGTCCTAGAGGACCCGCAGCTAACACCGCGGCTGAAGGGCATTCATCGACGCAACTTAAGAGCGCCCACCTCAGCGAAAACGCCCATCCCGACCACTCGCCGCGAACAGTCTCGCTAATGCCTCAGTTGAAGGTCTTTTTGAAATCTTTGCTTGTTTCTGCAAGGACTTGTTTTATTCTTAGGCCACAAATACCGCCGCTTCTTGAGGTGGGTCTAGTGACTGGTAGACTATAACAGGCCTTTAAACCGCCACCCCCAACCTTTTATTTTTCCTAGAATGGACCTGGAGAGGGCGGAGTCTATTATCTTTTAAAAGGAGACGTGGAACCCTACCAATACCGAGTTAGCTTGAGTGCTCCTCAGACACTTTCCAGAGCGGGGAAATAAACCGCGTTTCCTGGGTCGTCCGCATTCACATAATGGGCTCTAAGCGTGTGGGCGTTTGTACATGGATGTGTGTGCATTTGCGCGGACGTGCGTGCGTGCATGTCCGCGAGTGCTTTTGTGGAGGGCGGGGTAGGATGGAAGCGGCTAATAAAGCTGCACGTTGGCTAGTTACAGTATTGTCCTTAGCAGTAGATATACCTTGTTTAACAATCCACTGTTTAAACTAAAATACAAAGCAATTAAAGTTTTTTGAAAGTTAATTTAGACTACCTGAGTAAATATAGTGATCAATGAGATTTTTAAAATGTAAAATGTCATCTGATCTCAACTCAAAGCCAACCATTCCACCTGTGCACTTCCCTTCTAGGATATGGCAAAGGAAAACAAAAGAATGAAAATATTACATAAATTGAGCAGTCAAAAGAAAGATGGGAAATGGTGTTATAATTTCAATTTGCGCTATCCAATAGGGTGTCGGCTAGACGAATGTAGCTATTAAACACCTGAAATACGGTTATTGGGATTGAAAAATGGAATGATTAATTTTATGTTAATTACTTTACATTTTAAAAACTGACTTCAGTTGTTGAAAAACTTTTAAGGGTGTTTGGAACAAACCTTGAATATATGACTTTTTTCAACTTCAACTTTATGAAGTCTAAATTCAGCATTGAGATGCTGAATTGAGATGTGCTCTAAATCTAAACTACTCATGGGATAAGTCTAAACTACTAGTGGGATTTCAAAGACTTAATAGCATAAATTTTAAGAAAACAATATTGCATAGCTCATTAACAATATTTTTATCAATTACATGTTGAAATGATAATATTCTGGGTATATTAGTTTAAATAAAATATTAAAGTAAATTTTACCTGTTTCATTTATTTTAATGTGGCTTCTAGAACATTTAAAACCACACACGTAGCTGACATATTTACATTAGATCATGCTGGCTTAAAGTATTAAAACAATAATACTACCTTGTTTATGGATATGTTTTCTCAAGTGGTAAAATGAAAACATAAAGACAGGATATTACACTTCAACTTCAGGATTGTGGTCATCTCTCAGAAGGGTGGCCAAAGGATAGCAGCAAGGTTCAAATAACTTGTACCTGAAAGATCACCATCTCATTGCAACTTTTTTGGTGATAACACCCTATTAAGCTTCTTAGATGTTTTAAAATATCAAAGTGAATATTGAAGGGGAGAACACAGGTAGGGAGTTGTGGGGAATACTGTGATCTTTCCTCAGGGGTAAATTCAGAAACATTAAAAGTAGTGTGGCCAAACACATACTGTTTGTCTGGATTTTCTGATGTGTTAATATCTTAAATAATTTACTATAAAAATAAAATGACTTATCAATTGCTATGCAAAAAAGAAAAGATACTATTTAAAGTTATGAATCACTTACTGCATATAACAGAATACCTGTTTAACAGTTTTATTAGTTTATTTTTCTGCCATAATAAAAAGGCTGGGGGAAGATGGCTTCCCTAGTTCAACAATGTCAAGGTTGGCATCTATGATTTTCTTGCTTTTTCCTCATGCTACTCAGAGTAGCATTCTCACAATTGGTTGGAACCAACAAAAATCTATCAATAACTTATTCCTAATCAAGGTATTTTTTACAGTAATAAGAAAAGAGAGTGATTGTTGGGTGAGCAATTAACAGGTATCTACAATGGTCTAGATTTAAGAAATATGATAAAAGGAGTAGAACAAACTATGCTACTTAAAATTATTAAAACAAAATTTGTTTCAGAAGTGAGCAGAAATGAGTTATTGACTTTAACGAAAGTTTAAAAATAATTTCACCTTTATAAACCTAGAAAATATGTTCATGTATTAATTAAATTGACAAATTCACTCAGTGACTATTTGAGCCAATGACATATATATAGTACTGTACTTACTAGGTTCGCTGAGAGATATAAAAAAATGATACACATGCCCTGCCATTAAGAAATTTATAAACAATAACTCTTGTATCATACTTTCTACTTTACAAAACTCTTTTACAAGTATGAAACATTTGGAAATCATAACTGTGCGGAAGAAATTTTTATCTAATAAATAGTAGGCCCTATAGATCATAGTCTATACCTCTCTGGCTTTTACCACTTTAATTTTCTGGGGCAGATTTTTAGCAGCCAGTGTCTGCATCCCTTTGCCCGAGGATATTCTCCTAAGGGTGGAAGCAAGTCCTGTAACAGTGTAGTTAGGGCAATTTGGAAGTGCTTGAGAATTACCAACCTCCCGCCTTAGCACCACTTATTCAATGTTCTATAGATAATCTGGCTTTTTTGCCAGATTAACTTCACATGGGATAACTTCAAGGCATGTATTTCATACCATTTCCCTAAGTTTTCCAGTGGTGGTGTGTTTCACTCATTACTAGTGGTAGTTGACTTGGTAAGTCACCCTTTATTTACTGCTTTCCCTTCTTTAGCTTACTTCCCCACCTCCCAACAGGTGTTTCCTGAATTCTCCTGATAAACTAACTGCACTCAAATCCTTGTCTCAGGATTATAGTGGGCATTTCCACTAGGTTATTTCTACATACCCACACCTTGGCTACAATGCAGTTCAATGGGTGGGTATGTGATTCAAGCCAAGCCAGTTTGAATCCTTCCCAGGCAATTTTGTTCAATCTGAAACAGGGAAAAAAGAGATCTTTTCTATTTGTATATATATAAAATATAATATAATTAATAATATAATATAATATAATATAATCACACGTCATATTTATAGTACATGTAAATATTTATTCATAAATACACATTTATATTATTTATTAATTATATTAATGAATTATATATTAATATAAGTTATATCAATAAATTAAATATATTAGTGAATATATTCACATACATTTATTTATATTATTTATTAATTAATTTTTAATAAACAATAATTAATATTATCATAATATATTGTTTGCTTATAAATATGTGTCATGTGTTTAGTTATAAATATGTCACGTGTTATATATATTTATAAAAGTATATATAAATATGTATTTTTGTTGTTCTTTTTAAACTGGGACCTGAACCAGTGACCTTTCAGTTTGCAGGCCAGCACTCAATCCACTGAGCCAAACCAGCCAGATATCTCTCCTATTTTTTAATATCCCTCGCATTACTGTATTCCAGTAGAACAGTGCCTGACACAAAGTGGGAACTTGCTAAATATTTGCAGAATATTTAACAAATATAATTCCTACAATTTTTTCTGCTAACCCACATTTATGATCGTTAATTTTTAAGTGTATGAAATACTCTTGTTATAGTATATCATAGTGTCACAGCATTATCCATAGTACTCAGGAGCCAGGTGCTTGAGAATTAAACTGCACTTGCCAGTTGTTAGATTGTGCTGGTTATTTGTTGTCTTTCAGCTCCTTTCTCCTGCCCTCTCTGTACTGCAAGGGTACAGGAATCCTTAAAAAAAAAATTCCCAGACTCACTTGTCAGTTGGTCTCACATTCAGTTTTGCTAATGGGAGATCAAAAAGCAAGAGGAAGACAAGAAGGCATTTTTCTTCTTCAGGTCCAGTAGCCTCAGCAGCACTGTGCTTCTCTGCCTTCAGGAGTGGGGCCAGCTGAAGTCAACTGACTTCCTGAGAAGCAGGGAACAGTTTGATCATGCAGCAGTTATGTTCCGAAAGCCTCAGAAGCACAGCATTTGTGGCTTTCGGATAACACCACTTTCTCTTTCGTCCCCCCAGTGCTAGGATGGTAGCTTTTCTTGTAGTTACCTCTGGATAACAATACCACCACCCTTTTGATCCTTCAGCCCTTCTGTAAGGATTTCCTCAATAGTAGAGGTAATAACATTCCCTTTGAAATACCCAAAGTGTTTTTCTTTTCCTGACTGGACACTGAGTGATACTGTGACCATGGGCTATTCTCTTTGCCTAACTGACTTCTTCTATCATATGAAATAGTATATCTATCTCATTGGAATTATTAGGAAGATTAAATGGGCTAATATTTTTAAGGTACTTAGAACAGTGCCTGGCACAAAGCAGACACTATGTTTGTTAAATAAATGGTATCTTTCATGCTCTATTTTTAAATACATACGGCATTAGCAATACAATTTATAAAAGCTAATGTCCTGCTCTATATAGCTATCCCTTTGTGCAGCCTACTCAGTAATCTTCTCTTGTTATCACTGCTCAACACTATCACTTCCCTACCTCTCATGCCTGTCCTATTCCTATTCATCTTTTCTTTCATAAAACAGTATATATGTTTTTCACAGTATCTGTCTCTCACTTGCAATAGATATAACATAGACATTTTGGAGGTCTGTAGGATTAAATATTTTTATGAAATTATTGTATTTTAGGATGCTGCAGTGGTGAAAGGGATATGCTGGGTGGAAAGCAGCACTGAAAGTGGAACACAATAGGTTATATTAGAACCTTAAGATGAATCCAGAATCTTCATAGTGGGATGTCAGTGACCTCATGTAGAAGAAAGGCTTGAGAAATACAGATTCTTTTGGTTAAATTGTGTCTCCATTAAGACTAACTGTGTCAACATTAAGACCATCTTACATTTGTATGGAGTTATTTCATTGACTTCTGTTTTGGAATATTAAAAATATACTTGATTTTGATCTATACTCAGCAGGTAGAGCAGACTCAGATTTAAGGGCTACATTTACTCCATTCCCCAAATCTTAAAGACACCTTCTCAACTCCCTGCCCCCCAAAGTGGAAATGAGGTAGGCCTAGAGATTACTGAATAGACAATTCTGATGTGTCTGTACAAGGATAGATCCATTGTCCAGACAATTGGTGTCAGAAATTCCTAGAATTTCTGTTGAAGTTTTTAATAAAGTAAGATCAGTACTTTAATTTTTACTGTCCTTTAATCTTTCAGCTTGTCCTACATGGTGTAAATACTTCTTTTTATTAATTAGTCCAGTCTTCAACTATGCATGAGTGTATTTTTAGTCTTATTAGACTAATTCTAGATTTTAAATTTAGATATTTTCAAAGTACATCTGAAAATCTCATATCATTTGTGAACATATTTTAAAATACAATGAAACAAGCATAGTATGAAAATTATTTAGGGGATAAAGTTGTAAATATGTTACCTTTATATTTATGCGTATTCACTTTTTTCTTTTAGAAGATTCTGGCACAATTCTCTATGCTCCCATTGAGAATTCAGCCCATCTGTGTGGAAAATAGATCTTTATGTACGTTTAGGTGTCCTCTAGTTCGCCACTAATTGTGCTAACCCCACACAATTGCCAAAAAGTTGCTAAATTTTCTTTCCCTTTCTGAAAGTCCTTACACCTGGGCCAAGTGAGATTGATTCTCAGTTCCAGGCCTAAAATCTACCAGTTGTTCCCAAAATCATCAGTACACCTATAAGGAGCCCTTCCCTGTCTGGAATTTTAGTCTGAATCACTTTCTGATTGCTTCAACAGATCTCCAATGTATTTAAAAACATGAATTTTTAATTTGTCCTTTTTTCCTTAATTTTGGCAGTGGAGGCTTTTAGAAAGTACATAAATAACTTTTTTGGTGGACGTTTAGTATATACTGATTCACAAAAACAGTTTCCAGCTTTTTTGAAGAAAAAACAAAAGTAACTTGGCTTACCATTTTTTTCATTGAAAATGCTAGTGGTGGATGAAAGGTATTTTTTTGTTTGATTTTTCTTAACCTGATTTTTATTTTTTCAGAAAGATATTGTTTAACTACATAACTAAACTGAATCTCTGAAGTGAGTATGCAGTTAGGCCTCAGAACCAGTGAGGCCTAAATGAATGTGCCCCATAAATGAATGTGCCTATTTGATAATACTTCAATATGTTTATCCTCTTCCTCTCATTGCCTTTAAAACAACTGAAAATATTAAATTCCAACATAATATTTATCTTTGAGGAGCTAGTATGTCTGCAGAGTAATGGTTTCAGTTTTTTACATTAACTATGCAAATTGAATACTTATTTTACATGCAACTAATCTTATATGCAATATACTATATTTTGGCTAACTATGTGAGTTAATAAATAATAAGAAATAATTATTGAGAATTTATTTACTCTTCTGTGTTGGGAGAGTTTACAAAAAATGTATAATGATATTTTCTTTCCCTCAGGATTTTGTAATCTGGTATGATGATCAGGCTATGAAAAGTCCAAATTCTTCGACTGACTGACAGAGTAAATGATATGAATTTCAGTAGCTAGCAAAATCCAGATCATTTCTACACAATCCTGCTATAGATAAATTCCAGTTTACACAATAGCCATTTATACTTATAGGATAGGGGACCTACTTTGGAAACAGCTTCAAACTAACTCATAATTAGTTTATTGCTAAATATTAATGTTGTTACTATCTGTGAGATGCTAAATTCAGGCAAAGTTTGGCAAATAAAGTGATATCAGTATCATCTTTGGGGGAAACTCTGGTAAGATCCTTTTACTAAAAGACTAAGACGACTGAACAATATTGTGTATCCAAAGTTTGGTCTATTACATTTGGGTAGCTATACACTTTTATTTCATTAAATACTGTTTTGAAGTAACAGGGCTCATAACTAATTGGTATTCATAACCAAGGAATTTCCTAGGACCCAAGTTACCTTTTTAAATTTTAATTATAATCTCTTGACCACCTAACAATTACAGAGTTAAAAATATTCATTTCCCCACATTATGATCACATATTCACAGAATGATAGAATCATACACCTTAAACACTGAATGGTAGGTACTTCAGAAATTATCCTCCGAATGTCATTTTACAATTTCTCAATCAACAGCCTAGAAATATTAAGTATACTGTGCAAAATCACAAGCCTTTGCTGGATTTTAATTTATACATTTTTTAAATGAAGAACAAACACTTTCCTTTTTATCATCTTTAAGAAGATGCATCATTTTAATAAAAATAAATTTGGAAAATTATTTTTAGAATATATGAAATTGATGTGTTTCTAAAAACAAATGGTTCTAAAGTTGAGTTTTAGAAATACAATCTTATTTTCCAATTAGAAACATAACAAGATTAGAAACACCATAAGAAACACCTTTAGTAATACTTCTTTATAGGACCTTTCAGTTTTCTGATAGTTGTAATAGTATGCCAAGTAATTCATAATAGTGAACTAGGATTCTTGTGTATTTAATCCATCTTTTCAGAATGACATTTGGGACTGGATTTTTTTGTTTGTGCTATCAGATTCTGTATATAATTTTTACTTAAAAAAGGGCTTATTCTATAACCAACAGCTGTCTTTATCACACTTAAACCTTACTTCATTTATCACTTCACTGTGTATCTTAGTGTTACTTCTTAGTCAGGAAGTACAGCATGAGAGTAAAGGTATTGACCTCAATGTTAAAAGTAAATTAAATATAGAAATATTTTCCCGTCCTCTGTTGTGACGGAGTAAAGAATGTAAACTGGTGTTGTCTGGGTGGGTTGTAAGGGAAGGATCTATTCCAGGCCTTTCTCTTTACCTTGTAGATGACCACCTTCTCTTTGTGTGTTTTCACATCATCTTGCCTCTATGGCTGTATCTGTGCCCAAATTTTTCATTTTTATAAGGATACCAGTCATACTGGATTAGGGGCATCCCGGCTTCAGTATGACCTCAACTAATTACATCTGCAATGGCCCCATCCTCAAATAAGGTCAGTTCCAATTGTGATATAAAAGCACACAAAAATGCAAAATGACAAAATAAACCATACTACATTATTTAAATATCAATAAACAGATCACCAACAATTACACCTTTCAAATTTTTTTAAAATTCAGTAGCATTAATTAGGTACATGTATAATAGGGCTGTGCAACTAATATCTTTCAAAGGAAAATACATTTAAAAAATCTAGTTTTCCTTGGTAAACTGAGATTAATAGCTGCTGGTTCTGAGGTTCTACACAGTCCAACAAATGGCAGCGAACTTATTGCGAAAATAACACAGACTGTTTAAAAACTGCTGAAATCAAGTATCAGTGCAACATGTGGGCCAATGGGGGAAAATATAACCTC
>PVKM010004406.1:5777-52429 GCA_004027735.1 Carollia perspicillata
ACAAGAGTAGCTAAAGAACTTAAACGTATGACCCGTGGACATGAACAATGGGGGGGGGGGGCGGGGGGGGAATTGCCTGAAGCTGTGGTGGGTGCTCGGGGGGCGAAGGGAAAAAATATAATAGCATAACCAACAAAATATAACTTTTTAAAAAGTGGTTTGTGAAATTTCTGTGTACTACTGACATTTTGGCTAAATCTTTGCTGTGGGGCTGCTGTCTTATGTATTGAAAGATGTTTAGGAGCACCCCCTGGCCTCTACCCACTAGAAGCCAATAGTGGCTGATAGCTGACATACTTGACATATATCCAATTCAAAGTTATTGGTGGCAATGAAAAATGTGTCTTTTATTCTACAGAAAAAACACAGGGACTTTTTACCCAACCCAACAGTAAATGCACGAAACTTTAAAGGCTGACAACTAAGAAGAAATTGGAAAAACTAAAAACCAACTGCAAAAACTTAGTCTTAGGTCATATTCAGAGGCACAAACGAGGTTAGGAAGTTTGTAATAAACACACCAAGGACCTAACTACACAAGCAGAAAACCAATATACCTAATGAACCTGAGTTGTTGAGAATTAACATTATATTCACGAGTATTATTAAATACACGGAGAACTATGTACTATTTAACAAAAATCAGTTAAATTTTTATGTGTAGGTTGAAAATGTGAAATTCACTTAAGTGACACATTATGTTTCCCATTAGTCATCTATATCAAGTTCAGGAGAGACTTCTTCCTCCAAAAGTTTGATAGATTTATGTTAAAGACAACATGTGTATTGAAAGTAGCAATTTTATTTGAGTTAAAATTATTTACAAAAACCCAAAGACATACTTCATGAAACTGGTACAAACTATTTTTTCCTGCCGTTGGCTTTTGCTCCAAAGATCACAGCTGAGAAATACTGTATAAAATAAAAATAAGATTGAATTCAGAAAAGTACTCTACTGTTCTAATTTCCAATTGGTAGTATTTACAGAAATATTTACAATGGAAAAAACATTACTTTAAAACTTTAATTTGTTAAGTCAGCCTCAAGTACCCTAAAACGCAGAGTTCTCTGAGGGTTAAACACACAAATGCACTGCAGTTTGGTGAGGTGATTTCTCCCCCACCTTGCCCCACCAAAATCTACATCTCTATCAGTGCCTGACAATTAGTTATTATTTAAATAACAAAACAAAAAACTGTTAAACACTGAGGTAAATCAATTCTCAAATGATTACCAGTGTAACAGAAAATGTAGTTCGCCCTGATTGTTCTCATCCAAATGTTTTATATTTCTTACCACCTGTCAAGAGTCAGTTTTACCAAAAATCTGTTCCTTTTCTTAAATCAATGACTAATAAATATCAATGTATTTTAAAGTTAAACAAAATATATCTAATGGCAACTTTAAGGATATCATTTACTGATAAGCTTTTAAAATAGCTGGCTAGCTTTTATACTCAGGGCAAATACAACCTCAGTCTTTCCCAAGTTACACTGGCATCCTATGCTCTCAAAAGGTGATGGGTGGGGTCGGAGTAGGTAGGAGGAGGAAGAAAATAATTTGCCTGCAACCAGTTACTTCCTTATAGATTTCCCAACAATCTGCATTATCAAAAATAGGAAGACATTAGAAGGCAGCCACTGCATTAAAAAACATTACAGCTGGCACTGATACAAGAGCCCCGATTTGTCACTTTATACAAGGAAATAACCAAGTCTAAATGAGTAAAAATTAGACTTTTAGCTATTTTCCCCAGTACACACCAAACTAATATTTTTATGGCTTCAAGTTTTACAAATCCAATAAAGAAACATGATATAACTATCTGAAAGGTATTTAAAAATATTAAAGAAATAGATCTCTGGAACACCTGTGTTCAGGCCCAATCAATTTTAAGATAAAATGTATAACCAGTGGTCTGAACAATAATACAAGAAAAATTTGCAATGTTGTGAAATTAAATATTATGTTTTGTGTTTCATGACTGTTTTCCAAACAACACACTGATCTGTGAACTAAGAATCTGAATGGGAAAAAAAAAGGATCTTTTCTACACCAGCAATTTAAGGCTTTGCGTTTATGCATTTGATCCTGTCACTCTACAGAAGAATATACACGTTATCTGGAAACATGAATTCCACATTGGTGTTTTAGCTTTCTTATATTTACTGTACTGAACATTAGAAAATATATCTAGAGAGTCCTCCAATAAAACTTAATAATGTTTCAAGAGCCTCCCTTAACATTAAGCGTAAACTACCCTGGGTTTGTCTATTTTGCTTCATCATTTAACAGGGCACATCATCTTATATAATAATAGTCCCTTAAGCTGTTATTTGTTTTCTTGCATCTATAGTTATGACTTTTTATGGTAACATAATGAACATGGTCATGGTCTCTAACAGTGAAAAATAGTTTGACAACCCAAATCAAATCAAGAATAAAAAATATGCTATTCATCCCTTGTGTCTTTGGATTCCATCTAATTTTAAATATAGACAGTAGTTCAGGGAACAACAAGAAAAATAATTCACAAAATTATTAGAAGCTTTATTTACGATTGGAATCATTCAACAAAATAGCAAAAGCAAATGAGCCTGAAAAAAGGAACTAAGCTGTTGTCTAGAATGTCCACAGAACATTCGATACCTCAGTAGCTAAGCTGCCTTTGCACCTGGCTGGCATGACAACAGTGGCTCAACATACACAGCAGTTGCACTAACAGCAGCACAAATTTTCCCCTTAAAACTTGCCCAGACTACAGCAAGAAAACAAGGGGATAGTATAAACTCTGCCAAAGTAAGTGTAATTAAATACTGCATGGAATTAACAGCCTGAACCTTTTCCCTCATTTTTGATAGCTGCAGATTGATGTAGTAACTGTCATTTAGCAAATGCAGAATGCATGACGAAGAAATCAGGAGGCCTTAAAAATCCAAATGTGAATGATACTGATGAATGTTCTTGATATATCTTCAAGGACTTCTTTCATGACTTTTCTTTGTCTAAGAATAGCTCCAGCATTACCAAGCACCTGAAGCAAAGGTAAAGCAGCTAGCAATGTTCCAAGTATTCAATCACTCTCGAGATAGATTTCTGGCCTGTGGTTCCAACAGCACACTGAAAGGGGGAGGGAGGGTGGGTAGAGAGGAAGTAACAGTTAATATTTTACAGTTTTTTAAAAAGTATTACATCAAAGCATAAATTCTTTAGTTTTACTAATCTGAACACTATGAATCAAAACACATTGATATTATACTGTGGCTTTGATAATATAGTTATCAATATATTTGGCCATAATACCTAACAATTATCTTTAAAAAAATAGAGCATACTTATTAAAAGAAGACCCCTTTTGCCTTCTACTCTATGGCCATAGTATTTTTATTTCTACTGTCATTAATGTATCATACTTATATATAAAACCATAGAAGCTGCAATAAAAGATACTTACAGTAAGATTCATAAAGCTCAGGAATTTTTTGAGCATCTCTGTCATTATTGAAAAGTCCCCTTCAGGAAGATACTCCCTCACAGTGGTCACATTAATCTGAGGAAACATCAAAGAAATATTAGTCAGTGGCAGAAAACAGGAGCTTGACCTTGCACTGTGTTGGTGGTTTTGGCACACATTCTGTTATGAACTTCTGCAGGGTCCCTGAAACCCCTTGGTTAACATACAATTTCCTTTTCCCATACTCCCTAACTGTGCCTGCATGTGTGCATGTGTGTCCTCATTCCCTATCCCATCCTATCTACAGAAAAGAAAAAGGTAAAGCTGTCAAGGCTATAAAAGAAAATTATGTGTGGATATTTAATTTGTAAATACACAGAAAAGTGCCTGAAAGAAAATGTTGAGTGTGTGTATTTATGTGTATATCACGGGGGAGGGGTGTTAGGAGAGGAGGAAGGAGTGCAGATTTAAAAAGTTACACTTTAGAATGTACTCAAGGGCTGCTTATGAAATAGAAAGAAAAAGATCAAAGAACATTTCTCAGGTTCCACAGGTGAAGTCAACTAATTACGTAGGTTAGGAATGAATTAGATCTTTCCAGTAAATCTAGTATAATCCAGGAGGATGCCATCAAAACAGGAGGGATTAAGGTGTTTCCCTACATTGTTAGCCAGAGGCAGCCAAACTATACATAAACCAATCTGTTTTAAGAAAAATATACAACCTGCTTTAAAAACTGTTCTATTTGCCTTTTGGCTCTCTGAGCAGCACCATGGCAATTGGTAAAAATAAGCACCTTACAAAAGGTAGCAAAAAGGAAGCCAAGAACCAAGTGGGTGATCCATTTTCTAAGAAAGACTGGTATGATGTAAAAGCACGAGCTATGTTCAATGGAAAAAATAGTGGAAAAATGACTCAAGGAACCAACATCATATGTGATGGTCTCAAGGGTCATGTTTTTGAAGTAAGCCTAGCTGATCTACAGAATGAGGAAGCTGCATTTAAAAAAATTCAAGCTAATTACTGAGGATGCTCCGAGCAAAAACTGCCTGATTTCTATGGATCTTACCGGAGACAAAATGTGCTCCATGGTCAAAAAATGACATAACATGATTGAAACTCATGTGGATGTCAAGACTTACTGATGGTTATTTGCTTCATCTATTCTGTAGGTTTTACTAAAAAACAAAACAATCAGATTTGGAGGACCTCTTATTCTCAATTATAGACAGTTCTGCCAAATCTGGAAATGATGATGGAAATCATGACAGAGCGTGCAAACAAATGACTTGGAAGAAGTGGTCAATAAATTGATCCCAGACAACACTGGAAAAGATAAAGAAAAGGCTTGCCTCTATTTATCTGTTCCATGATGTCACTGTTAGAAAAGTCAAAATGCTGAAGAAGCCCAAGTTTGAACTGGGAAAACTCAGGTTAGCAGTTCTGGAAAAGGTACTGGGGATGAGATAGGTTTTAAAGTTGAATGAGCTGATGGATAGAAGCTCTCAGTCCAAGGATCTCTTTAACATTCAAACTTAATGGTGACAAACAAAAAATCTTATTTGTGGGGAAATAAAATATTTCAGTATGTCTTTAAAATGCTTTAAAAGTTCATAAAGAATAAAAGGAAAAGCTCTTTTAAAAAGGTTCACCAATAATAAAAAACACAAAAGAAACATGTCCTGAGGTTGGGAGTGAGGGATGGGCAGGGGCAAGAGTTCTTCTGATTTGAGTTTTGTTGATGGGGGCAGGGAAGGAGAAACTACAATTACTCTCTTTTAGGAAATCTACCACGAGTCCCCTTCTCCTGTTTTTTATTCTTGTCTGGGTACTTTTGAGATTGTAAAGCAGCAAAATATTGGTACAAATACAGTTTCAGAAAAGATCTAATAAAAAACGTTGCTGAAACAATGTTCACTTTGGCAGTACATATACTGAAATTGGAACAATACAGAGAACGTTAGCATGGCCCCCAGTGCAAGAATGACAGGCAAATTTGTGAAGCATTCCATATTTTTGAAAACAGGGGAAGGGTCATCAAGGAACATACAAAAGGACCCATGGACAAAGCTAAAGAGGGGAGAATCGAGGATGGAGGCGGGGATGGGTGGGGCAAGGGGTGAGAAGGGGGAAAATGGAGACAACTGTACTTGAACAACAATTAAAAAAAAAGTTGCTAAAATCACTGTGTGCTAAGATATGTGATACAATCACCCATATTCTAAGTGAACCTCCCCACCAAAAGCCACCACAGGTCCCCCTAGCATAAATCTTGTAGCTAAAACACTTAAGCGATTTTGCAAAACGTTTTAAAAATATACCGAAGTGGAGGATTGTAAGGGTAATGGCCATTGTAAAGCTGGATTTAAGAATGCCTTTGACAGACCCCTGGCTGGTGTAGCTCGGTGGATTAAGTGCAGGACGATGAGGCAAAGTGTCACTGGTTTGATTCCCACCTGGGGCACATGGGGCACATGCCTGGGTTGCGGGCCAGGTTGTGCGAGAGGCAACCACACATTGATATTTCTCTCCCTCTCTTTCTCTCTCTAAAAATAAATAAATAAAATCTTTTTTTAAAAAAGAATGTCTTTAACCATTCTCTAGGGAAGAGGCATGATAGTACAGTGATAGGAAGAGTAGTGCGGTACGTACAAAAAGAACAGGAGGAAACAGCATGACCTATTTGGGAAATTTAGAAAGTATCCAAGGGGTATGACAGATTGAGAAAGCAGTTTTAAGTCTGGGGTCTTATAGTAGTAAACAAAATCATCATTCCCTAAATGACGGTGAGCCAAGAAAAATTCATAAGAGGAGTTAAGCGATCAAATGTACTCTTTTGGAAGTTAGCTATGGTGGCAGCACACTAGATTTCAGGAATGGAGAGAGTCAAGAGAGCAGACCATCAAGGGGACTGACCACTGCATGCACCAGGTGCTTGGTGGGCAATGGAAAATGCTACCAAGTCTCCTAGGCTTCCTAAGCATGATGTCCTTCGCTGTAGCATTTACTGTACATAACAACCTGCTTTCCTGTCTCTCTTCCACTTACACACTGGGCAAACCAACTGCCTTCACATTTTGTGGTATCGGCTAGCTTTTTTGGGTTACTCATAATGATTCCCAGGGCAAGAAAGACATCTGGGCTCTATGAATTCACAACATTCCCCACAATGTAGAGACCTTATAATTTCTTTAGAGACATAAGATAAAATGAATAGGAAAGACGTCTGAAGACAGACCACACAGGGCAATAAAACAAGCTAATTTCAAGAACCATTATTTAAGAAAGAACATGACTGAAACGAGAGTGTTCAGAATACCCTAAAATTTAAAAACTTTGCCCCCTCTTCTGTTTTTGAGATCTGCCTCTTCCTTCTTCTCTGTGTTGGAAGGGCTTAGTTGAAGAGATTCACAGAAAGAAAATGGAAGATTTCGCAGGGTTCTCCAGAGTCATGATTAGAAATCTGCTCTTGACCCTAAAAGCAGTGGTGCCAGCAAGGGCCATAACATAGTGGGCTACTATGCATTTAGATCAGAGCTTGAGTACAATATAAACATGGAAGAGATAAGAAAAGACTCAGAAAAATATACAGGACTTAAGACACATGGATATGGGATGAGAGGGCGGGGAAGGGTTGTAGGACAGGGGAGGTAGGGAAAAGGCAATACAGAAACTGGATAGCAAAAATGAAAAAGTGTTGATGGTAGGCCCACAGCATGAATGCCTCTCCTAAAAAAGCCCTTCACATTATCACTGTGCTTTTTTCTTCCAATCTTCCAGCCTCAGAAAAGAGAAGTTAACCTTTCCACTACGCAATAGACACTTCCTTGCCTCCTGAATGCCTAAAAACCTTACTTTCGTTTTAAAATTTTGCTCTTCTACTGGTCCCTTCCCTTTAAAAAGAAAAAAAAAAAAAAAAGGCAAAACAACTGAACCTCCACGCCACGAGTTTCCCATTTTAAAGTTGACTCTCCCAAAGCCAGAACCATCCACTTCTGTGCTCTTTCAGCACAGGACTGACTAGACATTCATACTTCTTGTAGTTATATCACAATGATCTAAATCTCATATGGTAGCCCAATTTTCCTGGCCAGTGAGTACTTCAAACAAAAGCCTGTGACCCAATACTGGCCAAGATGAGGGAAAGTCTACTTGCTGTGGTGGATAGGAATGGGTCCAACAGTGGGGGAGAAGCATTACTCTGAAAAAGAAATATTCATGAGGGGGCCACCATTTTCTGCTAGATATACCTAGAGCCAGCACAGGGCCATGAGGACAACTAGCGAAGGAAAAATAGAGTTTAAAGACAGAAATTATCTGAGTCCTTGGTATCACTGAGGCTAGACTTTTCCATCTTAAGCCAACTGAGCATAGGTTTTTTGTTTTTTTGTTTTGTTGTTGTTGTTGTTGTTGTTGTTTTAGAGAGAGAGAAACATCAATGTGTGGTTGCCTCTCACATGGCCCCCACTGGGGACCTGGCCTGCAACCCAGGCATGTGCCCTGACTGGGAATTGAACCTGTGACCCCTCGGTTCGCAGCCTGCGCTCAATCCACTGAGCTACACCAGCCAAGGCTGAGCATAGGTTTTATATTATGCTCTTCTTTTATTTCAACCTAAGGGATGTGAATTGATTCACCATACATTAATCGAGAATGTTCTCATTAAACCCAATATACTCTTACTTTGGAATGGACCTTTGAAAGTTCACCCAAATTCAAAATAGTCACGAGAATTTAAGGTATAGCATACGAAATATAGTTAATAATACTGTAATAACTGTTAGTGCCAGGTGGGTACTGGAAATATAGAACACATAAAGTACATATGACTATCTAACCACTATGTTGTGTACCTGAAACTAGTACAAAATAATAATGAATGTAAACTATAACTGGAAAATAAAATGTAAAAAAGTTCACCAAATACTTGAACGTTATCTTTAAAATTTTTTATTTATAAAAATAAAAAAAAAGGGAGGAAGAAAGAGAGGGAGAGGAACATCCATCGGTTGCTTCTCACACACCCTCAACTGGAAACCTGGCCTGCAACACAAGCATGTGCCCTGACTGGGAATCAGACTGGCAACCTTGCAGTTTGCAAGACAATGCTCAATCAACTGAGCCACACCAGTCAAAGTAATAAATAAGTTAATTAGATAATGGTATGAAGTTGTCACAAGAGAATCTTTTTTAGCTCACATAAAACAACACTGAACTATTACTTACCGGACTCTCCTGGCAGAGACACCCAAGAAGCAGTGCTGTATATGAGGCCACAATGCAATCCTCCATGTGTTTGCCAGCATGCTGAAGGGCTAAGAATAAACAAAAAACTGTTAACAGTATATCAGAAAATAAAAACTCAAGAAACCAGCAAGTCTGTTCAACTCTGTTAGTTACCTTTTCTTCAAAATTGTTGAATATTGATAAATGATACTAAAATAATGGGATATCCACACAAATTAACAACAAAAAAAAAACTTCAAATGGAAGATACAAGATAATGGAAGATAATATAAGAGCTAAAACCATAAAACTCTTAGAAAAAAGCATACTCAATCTTTGTGACATTGGTAGGAAATGGTTTCTTAGATACAACACTAAAACCACAAATGACAAAAAAAAAAAAAGGTAAGCTGGACTTAAATTTAAAACTTTTTGTTTCAAAAGATATCATATACCATCAAAAAAGAGAAAAGACAACCCTCAGAATGTATCTGCATATCATGTACCTATAACCAGGGCCAGGTATCCAAAATACATAAAGAATTTGTGCAGCAAAAAGACAAACTAATAAAAAAGTATGGGCATTTGAATAAATATTTCTGCAAAGATATGTGAATGACTACTAAGCAGGTGAAAAGATGCTCAAAACGATTTATTAACTAGGGAACTGCAAATCAAGTGACATATACCTTCATACCAACTAGGATGGCTAAAATGAAAGAGACAAATAACTGAAAGGATGCAGAGAAACTGGAACCCTTATGTGTTGCTGGTAGGAAATGAAACTGGCACAGCCACTTTGGAAAACAATTTGACAGTTGTACATGAGATGTTCATAGCAGCATTATTCCTAACAACCAAAGGTAGACACTAACCCAAATGTCCATCAACTGATGACTAGGATATACAAAATGTGATATATACATACAATGGAATATTATTTGGTTATAAAAATGAAATTAAATACTGAGACATGCTATAACATGGATGAACACTCAAAACATTAGACTAAGTGAAACAGGCCAGTCACAAAGGGTCATATTGTATTATACCATTTATATGAAATGTCCAGAATAGGCAAATCCAGAGACAGAAGTAGATTAGTAGTTTCTAGTGGCTAAGGAGGGAAGAACAAGGGATAATTGTTCATGGGTACAGGGTTTCTTTTGGGGGTGATGAAAGTGTTCTGAAATTAAACAGCAATGTTGACTGCACAACTCTGTGAATATATTGAAAACTATTCAATTTTTTAAAAGGATAGATTTATCTTATATGGGGCTGAACTGTACCCCACCCAATTTATGTGTTGACCTCAGAATATGACTACACTTGGACATCAGGTGTTTCATTAAAGACAGCTAACTTAAATGAGGCTGTTAGGGTAGGTCCTAATCTAATATTAACTACTGTCTGCATAAGAAATTAGAACAAAGATATTCACAGAGGGAAGACCATGTAAAAACACAGGGGAATCTGATCATCTACAAACCAAAAAGAGAGGCTTTAGAAGACACCAACCATGATGACACCTAGATGTTGGACTTAAAACCTCCAGCGCTATGAGGAAATTAATTCTATTGTTTAAGCCACTCAGTCTATGGTGCTTTGCTAAGGTAGCCCTCACAAGCTAATACTTATCCCCCAAAAAAGCTATTATTAAAAACAACTGCTAAACAACCAAAAATATTATGCCAAAGGAAACATCAAAACTTAGTAAATGAGAAAATAAAACAGATTTATTACAATACCAGAACTAATGACATTAGATTTGAAGAGCAGAGGGCATAAGAGAAAGAGACTGAGAAGCACTGTGGGTGCTTGCTTCCTAACTGGGTGAAAATGAACATATTACTTAAAATTTTCTAGCTTAAGTGACATGAAATTACAAGTGGCTATTTTGTAGAACTTGCATAAATCAAGTATCACAGTTCCTGACAACAATAGGTAATGTTTGGTTAATGAAAACATTATCTTCAGCATATTCCTTACTGTGTTTGCTACCAACTATGTATATACCATTTGAGAACAATGATTTTTTTGACAGTAGATCTCAGTTTATAAAGTGAGGCCAATAAAAGAATCTCAAAATTTCAAAACTGTAAAAACCTTTAGAGGGCAAACTATTCAGCTACTTCTCTTTACCGGTAAGTAGCTTGGCCCAGGAAGGAAAGGTAAACCTTTCTGGAACTGCACATATGCCTTTCTCACTGCCAGGAAGCCAGCAAAGAACTCTTATGAGCACTGAAATATCAAAGCTTGTATGCATTCAACTAAAGAGGTCATAAAACAGATTAATTAAAAGATTATAACATATGAATTAAAAGTATGTTCGGAAGAAAAATAGGGCACTAGTTTCCATTTGAATACACCACCCAAAATAAATATACCTTTATTGAGGTCAAGTTCTTCATCCTCCTCCTCCTTCTTATGTTTCTCTTCTGTACCATCAGTCTTTTCAGTTGATACCCACTGTATTTCTCCACTTGTTTCTTGCCATTCTCCACTCTTATCATGCTGAGTGGTGGGAGCATCTTTGATCAACTCATCTGTTTTACTTTCTGCCAACTGGGCTGCTCGCTCTCGCTCCAGGAACAGCTGACGAAAATATTTTTGAAGATCATTAAAAAGACATCACCAATCGACATATATGTACTCAAATATAAAGTTGTTTGTTTTTAAACGTCACTAACCCTAGGAAGCATGTTTTCTGATCAAAAGGTTAAGTATCAGATGAGATCGGGCATGTTCAGGGTAGTATGGTAGTAGCCCAAAGGTTAAGTATCAATAAAAGCCCTTGTTCTGACCATCCTTGCTCTACATCCTGTGAAGGCCAAAACAAAAGTATAAATGCTATTGGGAGTCAATCAAGTAAATTAAGTGTGTTTACTAATGATGGAGGCATTCTGTTTATAAAAATGAAAATCTCATTATTTTCCTTTGATGGATAATACTGACAAAAAAAAAAATCAAGCAAAACACCCAAAAACTTGATTAAAAAAAAAAACCCAAGCAGAATGGATGGATTAACTGAAAAGAAGAAAGAATACTGACTAAAACTACATAGTATAGGGTAAAAGCAACATGGCTTCTTTAAAAGAAAATTTAAGAGATAAACAAAAACAAACAAACCCAGTAAAAAAGTAAAAAGCAAAAGATCTCAGAGAAAGACCCTGAACTGGAACTGAACTAATATTATTAAAAATGGAAGTGTAACTGTCAATGGAAGTACACAGTGAAACTCTAGGTCAAAAAGGGAATACATCAAACTTCTTGTCTTCACTTACTTTATTTCCCCTGAGCTGGCACAGTGCTGATCATACAGAAAACATTGAACATACTGGTATGATTTAGGAAAAACCCCAAGTTATTAAGACAACTACCTGAAAATGAAATGTCAAGTAGATCTCCAAGGTTTGCTTAGTACATAGAAGAGTGGTATATAAACCTTAATACCCATACAAAATAAAATTTGTATTTTATATATAAAGTATAGCACTTCTTAAAATTGGCTCAAGGACCCCTCCAGATCCCCAAGTTCCTTTCAGGGAGTCTGTGAGGTCAAAATTGCATTCCTAACAATATCAAGAGGTCAAGGCCACTTCTTTCATTTTCTCATGAGTTTTCCAGAATGCATGTCATGTGATTATATCACTGCTCTAATGGCTAAATGGAATGGGTCCCTATGTTTCACAATTTTCTCAGTTTTGATTTCTAATTCAGTAAATATGGAAAGACAGAGCATGCATAAACAAAAAGAACTTAGGAGTCCCTAATAATTTTTAAAAGAGTATAAAGAAGTCTTCTTTCTTTTTTAAAATCCTCACCCGAGGACCGTTTTTTCCATTGTTTTTAAAAAGAGAGGAAGAGAGAGAAGAAGAGAGAAACATCGATGCAAAAGAGAGGCACCAGTTGCCTCCCATGCATGCCCAGACTGAGGATCATATGCACCTGGAATGGGGTTCCAACCTACAACCTAGGTATGTTCCCTGACCAGGAACTGAACCCACAATCCTTCGATTACGGTACAGGCTCTAACTACTGGGTCCCACTGGCCAGGGCAAGAGTATAAAGGCTTGAGATCAAAATAAGAGATGAGAATGGGCTCCTAATTACAATTAAGGAAAAGATCAAGTTGTTGTAGACTACTTTTGGAAGACACAGTTCAAGCATTATTAGTTTCAAAGAGGCCAAAATGATTAACAGGTTAGCAAAGGCTTCAGAAACAATGAAGAGTGTGTTTCATTATTACTTCTGAATATATGCAAACTGTTATCTAAGGAAATGACAAAGGCAGCTAGGAACTTATGAAACTGGCAAAAAGTAAAAATTATAATGCCTACTGTTGTCAAGAAATAGTAACTCATAAAAGTTTTTTGTGTGTGGTGATTGGGATGGGGTGAACTGGGGACATCAATTTTAAATATATACCTTCTGACACAATTCCTAAGTCAGAAAATTACTCCATAGATGTACTTTGAAAAGTATTGCCCTACATTTAGGTCAGACCAATAAATGATTGAGGATTTACACTGGATAAGGTGAGGCTGGATGATGATTCCTAATTTTTTATTAATAATCTATTTCTGACTCATAAACAAATATGCCTTGTTTATGCTTTTCACTAACAATGCCTCAGAAGTGATTACAACAGAAGAGAGGGAAGAGGAGGTGACGGTACGGGGGAGAGAAGGTACAACTAATAAGGAAATTGGACAGATGCAACAAACTGAAGTTATTAGTTTGTTTTAACTTGTTGCTTACCTGCACTAAAGCCTGAACAGCATGAACTTGTCCAGCTATCCTTAAATTATCATCTCCTTCACTACAGAATGAAGAATCAAAAGAACACGCTGTTTCCATGTTGACAAGACAGTGCCGATTCCGAGCACTATACTCTACTAGATTTATCAGTAGACCTAGGCCCTACAAAAATTAAAATGTGCATTATTACCACAATTGAAAATTAAAAGCAAAAGAATACAATATACATAACTTTTACTGGCAACTACAAACCTAATTAGCATCCTGCCATCCACAAAATTAATTAAAAACTAGCATGTAAGGTCTTCCCAAAGAATGATTTCACCCCTTTTAAAAAAATCACTTTTAGTTTGTATATTTATTATTTGTACATAGGGCCCTTCACAGCTCTTTTGTACCATGAAATTATGTCCATAAGGATCTAATGAAACTCACGATATAGCAAACAATTGGTTCTAACCCCAAAACCAAGATGAAGTTTTTATCATCAATCAAGTACTTAAGTACTCATTTCTGAAACAGTCACTTCAACTCACCAGCACTCGAATATCAAATCTCTGCTCCTGAGGTAGGTACTTTGGAACCTGAAGCACACAGTTCATCGCTGTGCCAATCAAGCCATCCTGTTCTCCTGTTTTGGTGCTGCCCCACTCTAAAATACAAAATACAAGTGTGAAAAGTGTTACTGATTCTTCTTTATGACACCAGCAATCAATATTTATTAACAAGGTATTAAAGTTAGAAATGAAGTATTTATTTTTTGAAATACATTTTTGATTGTGTATTTCCAAGCCAAGATACATGGCTGGTTCTAAAATATCAACTAAAAATAGTTAAATCTATATATAAATAAACAAATTACATGATGGCAATTTAAAAAAATTACTACATTAAGAAAAGAAATAAGGGGAATAACTTATTTTTACATGTAAATATACAATCTTTCAAGTAGAACATACATAAAAAATATTACTTGCCATTATCATTAGTTAAATTGAGCAACACGCCAATGATGGCCCTCATGCAGTCTTCCACTGCTTTGCCCACATGGTTAGTTACATTCTGCTGAGGCAGAGGTTTACTATCAGGAAAGCATACACTATTCTCAGCACGGTTATACTGCTGAATCAGTTCTTCACAATGTTGTAATGCTCTTAAGAAAAAACAAAATGTAGACCATTAGGCTAAACAAAAAGTGTTATACTAAAAATTTCTATTTACTTAAGATTTTAATATTTTAAATCTGTCATAAATGCGGCCAAATTAATTTATTTTTTTATTCCAAAAGTTATAATGTATCAACTATTCAATCAGGTACCAAGTATGTCAGGTATTACACTAGCTGCTACATTTGATTTTGGGAATTGATCATTTTGATTTTTCCAGGCCAAGTTAAATTATAAACTCAATACAGAAGTTTTTATCTGTATTACCTATAGTTGTCTCCCATTTACCAATCTCTCCAACACAAATAACTTGCCACAACCCCTCCCTAAACAAGCTAAAACTTTTTTTAAATTTTTTATTTATTTATCTTTAGAGGGGAAGGGAAGGAGAGAGGGAGAGAAATATCAATGTATGGTTGCCTCTCGTGTGTCCCCTGCTGGGAACTGGCCTGCAAACCCAGGCATGTGCCCTGATTGGGAATCGAACCACGATTCTTTGGTTTGCAAGCACGTGCTCAATCCACTGAGCTACGCCAGCAAGGGCCAAGCTAAAAGTTTTATGAGCTAATACCAAATATTTTGAATTTTATTTAGAATGCATGCTCTTAGCAAGTAGAGAATGTTATTTATATTGATGTTGCATAATAGCCTTGTATAGATGGGTATTAAATACTTCATAAACATTACAGCAAATGACAATAGGTCATTTAACTGATATATGTATGTGTCTGGCAGACATCAAGGTATCAGCTGCACCCCAGGATTCTCAGCATGCTACCCAAAATAACAACAACAACAAAAAGTAATGCTTAAGCAGGCCTAGTATTTCTGAAGATTCTCCTTAAATCACCATGCCCATTAAGGACAAGAAAGATGAGAGATGATGTAAGCTGATTCTGTCCGTTGATTTTACTGTACTATACAAACACAAAAAGCCCTTCAAGAAAATTGTACTGTATCTAATCCCCCTCTATCTACTCCTTAAATCGTATTCTTTGGTTAGGAAGGTATTCCTCCTTGTCTCATCTAAAATAATTTATTTATATGTTTAGGGACGTTAGCCAGAACTACCATGCTGTTATTGTTAACTGCCTTAAGTAGTACTGAGCTATATCGCAGTTTGGGATGAGAGGTGAGTGGAGAAGGGCACTCAGTATGCTATTCTTGCACTTATCAGGGATCTACAGAAAAGTTTAAAAAGCCAAATGAGTGAACTTTCACAAATATCCAGCTCTAACCTCTACTGCTAAGACATTTGACATTTGAAGCAAAGTTCCTATTTACAACAAAACAGCTAAAACCTGTCCTTGTAAGGAGTCAAAAGACAAAAAAGACATTTTACAAAGAAGAAATAGATTTAACTTGCAATAACACTCTCTGGTAAGGGAGGGTAAAACAGGGTAAAAAAAACTAGAACACATGCCTCAAGGGTACACTAAGTGCGATACAAAATTTACAAAAATACAAGACATAAGAGATGGAAGGGAAATTTATAGATTAAGAAAATTCATCAGAAACTAGACTCTACTAGAAATTAGAGACTACCAGAAGTTGAATATTGACTAAACATATGATAATATTAAGCAATTAATATATAGGGTATGAAAATAGTAAAGTGGTTATATTTTTAAAGAGTCCTCTTTTATGTAACCTAAGTATCTATTAATGAAATCATATGAAATCTGTACTTTGCTTCGAGATAATATAAAAGGGGGAATGGATAGGGTTACAGATGGAAACAAGATTGGACATGATCAATGATTATTCAAGCTCAATAATGTATATGTATTTCATCTCCTTTTCATGTATGAAATTCTCCAAAAGACGGGGTTAAAAAACAGAAACTTGAGTCAGGTAGTTAGTTAGTGGGCCTCTGACACTATACTAAGGACTTGGGACATACATGCAAAAAACTAACCAACCACAGGGATTTGGAGTTTGGGGTTGTTTTATAAAGCAGAGATCTGAGGAAGGTTAACCCCCTGTGGTACTGTACTGGACAGGCTAGAGGCCAGAAATATCAAGAATTAGGGCAGAGATATTAGGAAGAGGCTGCTGTACTGGGGTGATAGCCCCAATGGCATACAACTTGGGCTGAGAGAGTGTAGAATGGGGGAAGAAGCTACATAGAGATCTGGAAAAACAGGTATAACAAAAGGGTAGAAGAGGAATAGTGAAGTTCCCTTATAATAAAAATAAGGACTAATACTTAGTGTTTACTATACATCAAGCTTTGTTCTAGACTTCACACATTGTATGAACTCTTTTAATATATATTGTTCATAATATATAAACATACAAGGGACACTAAAAAAAAATTTAAATTTTAGTATTATTTAATATACACATTTTAAATGTTATACATAACTTAACATATAGCATGTATATTAATTCTTTTTATTATAACAACAACCTTGAGTAAGTAGATACAATTATTAATACCCCTGAAGAACTTCCAGCAAATACCATATTTATCAGACTATAAGATGCACCCTTTTACCACATTTTTTGCTTCAAGCCCCACCACCACCACCACCATTTTCCTCCTCTAAAACCTAGGTGCATTTTATGGTGCAGACCCCAGATGGGCCTAGGTTTTAGAAGAGAAAAATAGGGCTAAAAATTTTGAAGCAAAAAATGTGGTAAAAAAGTGTGTCTTATAGTCCAAAAATTACAGTAACTGCCTTGGCCTGATGTTCCAGAGGCTGAAGTTATAAAGATGGGATCCACACTCAAGTCTTTCTGGCTCCAGCATCTGTACTCCTAACTTGTACTTATACTATACTATACTGCTTCTGGTACACAGAACTCAACAGACAGAGTATTTTAGGGAGAAAAGTGACACAATCATATTTCCTTTATGATCAATCCAAATGCTTTAAATAAAAAGCATATTTCAGAAAAACTTACTTAGCTGATGAAACAATGAGTTGTGAATCTTTATATGCTATCAAGTAGCTTTGATTCTCTGGATTATGCACTGTTACCTAGAAGGAAAAATCTTGAAATGATTGTGGCAATACATAACTTATTCATTCACATACAACACACTATGCCTAGTGCTCTACAATACATAGAGATGAGAATATTCAGTCTTTGTCATGTAAGGAAATAACAACCCACATGTTCCAGATTTAAAGTAACAGAGCCATCACTTTATTAATAAAATTAAAAGAGCAGTCTCTAACTTATACAATAAAGTTCTTAAATGGATTCATTAGAATAAACAAATATACAGGGGTGGGCAAAAGCAGGTTTACATTTGTGAATATATGAAACAAGAGTTTATTACTGTATTATTATTTATGGTATTATTTACACATGAGCAACTATAAACATACTTCTGCCCACCTCTGCATATGCTTATGAAATGTACCTAATGCATTCCAGAAGAGAAGAAACAATTTTAATTTCAACAATGCCATAACTTTTGTTTTTTAATTTTGATTTATTGTCTTAAGACAGAGGAAGAGAAAGAGAAAAAGACATCAAGAAAGATACTAATTTGTTGTTCCACTTATTTATGTACTCATTGGCTGCTTCTTGTAAGTGCCCTAACCCGAGATCAAACCCGTAACCTTCATGTATCAGGATGATGCTCTAACCAACTGAGCTACCTGGCCAGGGCCAGAAACTTTCAATTGTACTAAATTATTTTCCCATAGATGTTTCAAAAACCACTTAGCTACTACAATCTGATCAACGATCAATCTATGCATCCTGAACTTCACCGGCAGCATAAATTCTAAGCTACAATGAACTGGGTAGTTATTCATAAGAGCAAAACAAAATATACTTACAGCACATAGTTCAATAATATCATTCAATACCAAATAGTATTATAAACTGTAATTACAAACAACTGACTCTAGTAATGGCTAAATCAAGAAAATCTTTATTAATTTCCTTAAATAATCTGACTGCATTTAAGTATCATTTTCCTCAAACAAGATATTTAAGCAGAATTCCACATTAAGGAAAGAACATATTAATAACACTTGACAATATAAACAAACTTGACATTCAAATATTCTTGGAAGGCTAAACTGCTCTTCATTTAACTTGTTCATTAACATTGGTTGCTGAAAGAATACAATTTCAATTTGGACTTGAACTATATAATAAGTGATTTAGCAATCTCATGCAGTCACAATAAAGATTAAATAATTTTCCCCAAATAGTTAGCCATACTTACACTTTCTAGAACTCGTAAACATCTCTCTGCTCCCCATAGTGAGGCTACTAGTTTCTCTTCATCCTCATCTCTACTTAGATGATCCACACATTCTTTCACTAGAAGAAAAGAAGTGGAAGTGGATGTATGTTAGTATGTCTCATTATCTCAACACCTACTCCCTTAACTAACATTAAAAGCCTTCTATACACATGCTATGAATATGCCGGAACCTCCCTGAACATTATGTATTCTAAGTTTTACACTATGGGATGCTAAAATGTATGAGACTAATTTATCGTAATTATTTTATAACTTCCCAATTTCAAAGCATTAATAGCATTTCCTTTAAAAGTTAAAGAGATTTGCAAGATGCTACTAAAAGAACAGATCTTTTCAACCTAATGCCATTCTTTTTCATTTTGTAAGTAAAATATTTTCTTCAGTCTTTTAAGTAATACATAAAAATGTTATACGTGCATTTATCTTACCTTTATCTACAATATGATCCAGACCACCCAAAAGCCGAAGCTCTTCTTTAAACCAGTCTCCTGCTCGTTTAGAAGTAAGGGACAATAACGTCTCCATAGCTAAATGCCCAGTCTAAAAATCAGAAGTACCATTAATGAATATTCACTCCAAGCAATGATTCTGAGGCAACACTTCTACAGATTTTCTTTAGAAAAATTAACTGCATGCTACAAGCCCATAGTATTCTTTTGTTTTTGTTTTTTTCCACAGTATTGTTTATAATGTAGTAAGTGCTTTTAGAAGTAAAACTGAAGTGATTTTAATTTTTATCTGAAGAGTAAAAGCTGAAGAAATGTTTAACTATGGATTTGTTTTCATGGAAAAAACCTATTATTAAAAGTAGTCTATCATTTATTGGTTCAATGAAATATATACTGTGTTATTTCTAAGGTATAGAGACTTAAGGGTGGAACCGTTGAATTAAAGTGTACATGAATTTAAATGTACATCAATTTATTGGGTTAATTTACCACAAAGGCCATAACAAGTAACACTCCAGGAGCAAAGTGTAGATGTGTCAGTTGCCCTGAATCCTCAAAAGTTTGTCACTTTAAATTTTTTCCTAAGGGTAAAAAAATGGTATCTTATTGCTTTGGTTTGTATTTTTCCAATTATAACAAACCTCAGTATTTTTTGCATATTAATTAACTGCTTTCCCCCGGTCAATTCTTCTTTCCTTATCTACCTGAAGGCTGCTTATCTTTTTCTTCTTATTATACATATTTTATCTATTCCAAATAAAAACCCTTTGTTACTTTTAGTGTTTCAGATTTACCAGGCTTAAATTTTATATTGTACAGTTAGCAGCTTCGATACACATCATGTGGCCACCATGACAAGATTATACATAAAATAATGATTCAGGACCACCAGTAGAGGAAACACAGAGCAGTAAGTTATATTTAAAGCCAGGCTGAAGTTTTTCTTTCTCTTTATTTGACTTTAATTAGTATTTTATCTTCTACTATATTTCTTTTAAAAAGTATATAGCTAGCCCTCAACAAAGAGCAATCTGGTTCTTATTGCATTAGGAACTTCAGCATGAAGCTGAAAAGACCTGGTTTTCTTCCCAAAGCTTCTTTTCTTTGAAAGATGAGAATTTACATTAAGTCCTCCTAGCCTATTTGGAACTAAATATAAATCAGGTATTAGGCTATGCAAAAAAGACATCTTACCAGCAAATCTTAGTATTACAGATTTAGAAGACATCTAGAACATTTTAGCCTACTCTTTAACAAGGTTGATGTCCAAAGTGACAAATACAGAACTAAAATTCAATACCACAAAAACATTCCATTTTGCCCAATTCTCCATGAAAGATTAATTTAATGAGATTGGCTCGAGTATATTAGGCTCATGAGTCATATAGTGAATCTGAAGCCCAATGAAGGATTCTTTATTTAGGAAGAAAGGGGATAGTACTTTGATGTTCATATGGCAAAGTTCCTAAGTTTTTATACTAAATGAGAACTTTATCATTTGTTTGTATTGGCATTAAGAGAATTGTTGACATTTTAGACTATTTTCAGTGTATTATAAACTAGCATTTTAACACAACCTACAATTCAAACATTTTATTTGAAAACTGGAATAGTCCTCAAAGAGGCAAAGCACAGCCCAATTGGCTCTATTATCTGAGTTATATCCGAAAACATTATAATAGCAATATTTTAAATTATCCATGGCATATCAGGAGTAGCAATATACTTCAAGGAAGAAATTAAATAATAAAACAAAACTTATGCACAGGGGACAGTCACTGTATAAACAATGTCTACTTAAGATTTAAAACGATACAATATTAACTTAGGATGGAGAAAAAGATTCTAAACTTAGCAACTCTGTTCTGGTTTTAATCATGTGAGTAAACTATTCAGCACAATGTAAGAAAATTACTATGCTGACATTCGCCATCCTAATAAATTCAACAAACTGCGGAGGAAATTCAATAAACAAGTTTATAATGTTATTTAATACCAAATACTTGGAAAGAATCTAACTGTTGAACAACATGGGCATTGTTGTTCCCCCCCAAAAAGAAACCATAAAGATACATTTATTATTCAGTTATGCAGCAAATAAAAATTATAGGCTCAAATTTATTTTTATATTAGAAGAAATATGTATATGCTATAAAAATATGAAAAGCAAGTAGAAATTACTAATACACTTATAAAGTAGTATAAAAAGTTTGATGAGGTAGAAGGACCATTTATCCTCCATCTCAGCATAAAAAATACTATTTGGCTAACTTCAATACATGAAAGTACTACTTAATAGTACATGTCAATTTTGTATCTTGTCTTTTAAAGCTAACTTGCTCTTCCCCCCTCAAACCCCACTTTACCCAAACTCTCTATTCTACCTTCACCAAACAGCAATATTCCTAAATCATATCTGGCTAGCATAACAAATCATTCTATAATTTTTGAGGTAATTACCACAGTCTTCAGTGTAGTGGGTAGTAGAAAAAAAAAATACTGTTTATATAGTTCTGATGTTGGAAATACCTGAAAGTCAGGTTACATATGAACAAATAATCTTATTTTTTCAAAGCAACTAGACAAATTATCTTCCACTGGCCCATTAATTTCAGGGGATATTATTGATTGTAAAAGTAAAAAGAACTGGCATCAATGAAAAGCAGCACAGTCATCTTAAACTTGGAGAGAGATGTGTTGAGCATAAGGGTAGATTTCAGATTTACCAGGCAACTGGCCATGACCTTGATTATGAGGGACATTGCTCCACAGAGGGAGGTGTCTTGGAATGTTCCTTCTGAGTCTTGGTTCTTTGAAGCAGTTAATGAGACACCCTGAGATACTCTGGAATAAGTGAATGCTCATTGAAAATGGCTATTGGAAATTCTCTGAATCCTTACTGCAGAAATCCAGAGAGAATAAGAATTCAAATTCCTAATTAGTTTAAATGTAGTTTCTGTATTAAAAAAAAAAAAGAGAGAGAGAAAACCACTAGGCAAAATGTAATAAAAAAATTAGCTAGTTTAGGAACTTCAGACAGGGAACAGAAATTATCCTCAGAACTAAATCTTAGGAGAATTTGCTGAATTATAAACCAAGAGGTTAAATGATTTGTCCAAAGTTACACACTTGCTGTGACTAATTAAAAACTTTCTAGAAGTAATTTTCATTTTATAGTGGAAAAAAGGAGGAAACCAACCGTTATATTTTCCAAATCAAGATGCTTGTTGTGTACAGTTTCACAGAGTCTTCGAATTTTTTCCTTGATTTTGTTCATGTCTTTTTCATTCAGTAGCTTAGCTGAAGAAGCATCTTGTTCCAGTTCTAGAAGTCGAATCATTAGATCTAGGCTAGCTCTATCAAGATCCATGTTCAAACGATCTCTACTCAATATGTACATGAGGGCAGCTGTACAAAGGGATAGATTCTTCAACAGACCCCAAAAAATATAATGTAATCAATTAGTGGCAATTTCAAGAAATAAGATCATTTTGACATTTACTCACACGGTGGAAACCTTAAAAATGTTTTATTTATTGAAACTCCTACCTCTTAAAATATTCCATAGAAATGTGAATTAAACAAACAAACAAGTACTGCTGATTAAATTTTTGCCTTCTATAGATCTCCCCTAAATGAATGCTCCAAAGCTAGAATATAAGTAGAGGTACATATTTCTTTGGCCATTCCACACTAAAGGAAGAGTCTACAGAACATGTTTTCTTCATCTCTCTCTATATAATCCTATTCTACAATACACTTCACTCTCACTCTTTATGATTAAGCAGATAAAGCCCAATTTCAATTAAGAAAATCAGTAATCTGTGTTTTAAAATATGTATCAGAAACTACTTTTTTCTTGTAAAATAAACGAAACTGAGTCTGTGTCAATATAAAAAATAAGAAGCCCAAATAAACGCATTTAAATCATTTCTTTAAAATAAACCAATGAGATTTGGTTGAACCAAGTAATTAAAAATAAAATTATGTGTTCTCAAAATCGTTCAAATCAGCACACTTTGCTTATAATAGGTTGTAAAATCTGTAAGTAATAAAAGTGATATTGTTTAGGTAACATTATTCTAATATATAGTAACACTATACTTATACTTATTTCAATGCATAGAAACACAATAACTATGTAAACATTTAAACTTTAAATCCCCCAAAGTGGAGAGATTTCAGACTAAGTGACTAATCAAATGCTTACATAGGAAATTACTTTTGGAAATTAGAATGATACAAGTAGAGGCCTTGGGAGATCCCCCCAAGAACACATTAATAACGCCTTGGTCCTCTTATAACTGTGTAACAAAGGAAATTAACAGTTTTTCTTTCCCCCTCTCATTGTTCTGTATCTATTACAACTTGGTAATGAAGTTATTCTCACCCAAGGTTAAGTACATTGCTTTCCATTTCAGAAGACTAAGTATTAGATTATGTATACTATTCTGCATTTGAAACATGATTTCCCTAAACAAAAATATAATAAAGCCCTCTTAAAATACCACTATTGATAATTAGTGATTATTTTTTATCTTCAGAAACATTAAACATGACTTTTATTACATATTTTTGAGAGAATGCATCAAAGTCGAAATGAAAATGAATTTCTTTTTTGCAATGAGCCAGATTCAACATCCAGACAAAATGCTTTTTAAAAAAATATTTGAAACCTTTTTTGTCATGCTGTTAATATCAAAGAATAGTAAAATTTTTTTCCAGTACCTTCTGATTAGAGAAAATCAGTGCCCATAGAATTAAATATCCAGTACGATATGGTATGGTATGTTAGCTATAATACCTGAATAATATTCTTTTAATTTTATTTTTAGATACAGAAGAAGGGAGTGAGAAAGAGAGGGAGAGAAACATTGATGTGCAAGAGAAACATTCACTGGTTGCCTATCACAAGCCTCAACTAGGGACCTGGCCTACATCCCAGGCATGTGCTTTGACCAGGAATCAAACCAGCAACTTTCTGGTTCTCTGACCAGCACTCAATCCACTGAGCCACACCTGCAAGGGCTGAATGTTTTAATAGTATAAAACTACAAGAGGAAAAACTGTCACAAGAAAATAATCTTAAATGATTTATTAAGCAATAACTTGTGGCAGGAAGCTCTACATATTTAACTAAAGCTCAACCAATACTTAGGAAATATTTATATGGGAATATCAAATAAAGATATCTATCAATAACCAAATAGACTGTAATTTTAAAATATTGCTTCTCAATCCCAGAAACTTAAAAATACCTGATGGTGCTGGCAATCATCCAAGGTTTTAAAGACCATTGCTACCATTCCATGTGCTCTCAGGTGCATTCGAAAACTGGGCATGGCACATTTAGTAGCCAAGCTAATAACACTGGAAGAAAACAGACTAGGTTAGGGAGACTACAAATAGCTAGCGCGTTAGTATTTTGTTTGCACAATACCAAAACAAGCAAATGGGGGTGGATGTCAAAGCACTGCTTGTGCAGATCATAATATAAAGATGGGCAAATTAAATTCCTAAAAATTTACTCATGCATAATATACTATTAGGTATGTTATATTAAACTATATAAGTAAGAAACAATCATCTTCAGTTTATTTCTTACGTTCTACTACTGTTAAAAGCATAAAGTCTCAGGTGCTTTTCATAAAGCCTTTGATACATGAATACATAAATATTTAATTGGCTATATTCTGATTGGATAATTCAAAGATATTCAATCCACTACAGTATGCAAAAGATTGTGCAAATTAAAACATGCTTAAATGAATATAATTATCACATGCATGTCTAAAATTTTGGACTGAAAAAGAACCTAAAAGATTTTTTAACATAACACTTCTTTCAAGAATCTGAAAACTGAAGCATATACTATGCTAAAAGGCTATGACCATCCCACTTTCCTTTGTCCATAGTAAATCAAGCCCCTTAAAGAAATCAATCATATTTTAACACATTATCACTGGCTATAAACTACATCCACGATAACTAAATCACAAAAGTTTAGTTCTATCCACTTGGGAAATTTTAATGAGCTATAGCATACATATAATTATTAAGCATAAAAAGAAGAGCTTACCTAAGGCAACGTGTGTTTAGAGGCTGAGTGCTCTTTAAGCCACTTAACAAGTACTCAATGTCATCAGTGAACTCTTGGTTTTCACCAAATTCTACCACATCATTGAAGTGCTTCACATGCTGTACAACAGTGTATAACTGCCAAGAAAAATATAAGTACACCTCCTTTTTAACTATGAACTAGCATGTTTAGTTAAATCTGTGGGTTTTCCGTAATTTAAGTGTATAAAATCATGACATGGCAACTAAAAGATGTTTTTAAAACACTAGTAGTACTAATACAAGGTTAAGTTCGTGACTCAAAGCTGTGAATATCAGACATTAAAAAGCTAAATGTTACATACAGAAATCTATCCACGTGCAGTAAAACTATATGGCTGCTTACTTCTTTGTCTTCTTTTCTGCATTTTAGTGCAGTAACTATATCTTGGTAGGGCTGAGTAGGTATTGTCACAGTTTTTATCACTTTGGGTGGTGGTGCAGGAGCCTTAAAAACTCCATCATCTTTTTGATTTGGTTCCTTTGAAGACAGCCTCACCTATTGAAAAAGGTAGGTAGTTACTCTAAAATATATAAAAATAGTAACATCTTTTCTACCTAGCAAATTTAGCTTAAGAAAAAAGATGGGAGGACACCTCTGAAAGGTCATAAGGCATTTTGTTAGAGGTTTATTTCATTCTCATTTGAGAGAGGAGGAAAGGGAGATAGGGAAAGAAAGAGAGAGGGAGGAAGGAAGGGGGCTGAGAGAGAGAGAGAGAGGCAGACAGACATCAATGTGAGAGGGAAACATCTGTTGGCTGCCTCCGGCATGCACCCTGACCGAAGATTGAAACTGCCACCTAGGTTTGTGCCCAGACCAGGAATCAAACTGGCAACCTTTTGATTACAGGATGACTTTCCCACCAACTGAGCCATCCTGGTCACAGGGCAATAATAAAAGATATTTTAAAATTCCATTCACTACTAGGTAAGATTAATACAGGTTTTACTTACAAATGAAGCACTCAGGAATTCCTTCTGTTCTTTTTCAAATTTAACATTTCACACAATCTGTTATTTGTTATTTGTCTCCAGGACCATTAGAAGGGATAAAGAACCACTAATTACTAAATCACACAGTGTGTTTTATACTAGTAAAAGGAGTTTAATATACTCAAGAAGAGAGGGAGCTAACTACACATTATATTTTAGAAATATCTATATTCCTGACTTTTGTTGTTATAAAGAACTCACTCTTTGATAGCTCCAGATGACTGAGCTGCTACCATTATCTAGAAGTATTAATGTATGGTCCTACCACTTATTCTGAAGAAAGTAATTTGATAGGAATCTTTTTCAAATGTGTTTTGAAAGGTATTCCAGAAATGCAGGAAAAAGTCCTCCTCTAAAAAGCAAATTAACCATTCAAAGCTACTTTAAGATTGATTTAAGATGTAATTTATAATCCAGCTCTTAATAGTTAATACAAATTTCAAATATGGACTAACTTGCATTTTTAAAACTAAATACTATAATTCCATAAGATGTGGGTCAGAAGTAAAAAGTGGTTAAATATTTTTTAAGGCTTTTATTTATAACCTAATAAGAACAGAATTTTTGTAATCCTGTCCACAATCCCTACTTTTCCAAAGAATCAAAACTGAAGCCTCAAAATTTTAGTTAGGAAGTCCAAAAGAAACTGTTAGCCTTGACTGGTGGGCTGGGGGTTGTCCCACAAACCAAAAGGTTGTTGATTCCCAGTCAGGGCACATGCCTGGGTTGTGGGCCAGGTCCCCAACTGTAGACATGTGAGAGGTAACCAACTGATGTTTCACTCCCTTTCTTTCTCCTTCCTTTCCTCTCTCTCTAAAAATAATAAAAAATAAACTGTTAAACAGGGAAGTCAGGGACTTTGCAATTATGTACAAAGATAGAAAATCAAACAAACACAAAATTAAAAAGTACGGTTCACTTACTGTGACATTCTGAGGTTTTACTACTGGTGGCCCAGGTAGTTCTTCTGAGTCTGGATGGTTCCAATGTCTGGCATTATATACAGCTTTTGTAGGAGACTATAGAAATCATAAATAAGATCACAATAAATAATATAAATGCATAAGCATATACCCTAGCCACAGCAGGTTACACAGTATCTGGCTTGTATTCCCACCATGCTCCCATGCCTAGGACTGACAAAGTCACTATGGTATTCTGCCACAAAACTGCCAATCAGTACTCTGAACAACTATTACCACCCAAGAGGAGAAATTAAAACTCTTGCCAGGCTTGTACTAACTTATTAACCAATATAGTTCATTCAACATGTTCATTATTCCTCATGCTTCTGATTCACACCCCACACTCCTCCAACCATGGAAATTCGGCAGCTTATGACAAGTGATAAAGGCCCATATTCAATTAAGTGAAACTGTTGTGGCTAGATGAGTGCCATTATTCAAAAGTTTTCAAGTTTTATAAAGGTAAATATGGTATATAATGCCACATGTTACAAAACATAGTAGATTCTAAAGCAGTACTATATAATAGCATCTATGATTTCTGTAGGAAAATGTACACATATTTACACTAAGGATATTGCCTCACCTCAGTTTAGGGTAATTTGCTGGCAAATCAATTACTATAACAATGAAAAAAACGTTCAGTTTAATAATTTGAATTTCAGAACTGAGAAGAACTGTGAGCCTGTATAACCAAATCCATAGGATTTAACCTATATAAAAGGTACAAATCCTTACTTTCAAAGGAGACTGAATGAACAAAGAGCAAAACTATTTTGTCCATCTTTTACAAAAGTAATGTTAATATCTGTCCTTTAATCTTCAAATAAATGGTTTGAATTAGAGATTTTCTGTCTTTATTAAGGGTGCAACAATCAAATTTTCAGCTATACATACAAAAAAAAAGAGTAAAAGAGGAGAAATATACTTTAAGATTGGGAAAAATCTGTATTAACAAATCAACCACCTGCCCTGGTTCGTGTGGCTCAGTGGACTGAGTGCCAACCTGTGAGCCAAAAGGTCGCCCAGGTTCTCAGTTGGGGGTATGCAACCAACTGATGTTTCACACACCGATGTTTCTCTTCCTCCCTCCCTTACCCTCTCTCTAAAAAAAATAATTCTTTTTTTAAAAAAAAGAAATTTAAAAAAATTCACCATCTTCCCTTACTAGCTTGCAACAAACTAACATAACTATAGTTAAGATTCATACAAAGTTATCTTTCTTTGCAAATGTTATCTTCAAAATAACCATGTATAACATCAAGATAACAGTGTAAATTCCACCAGAACTAGTATTTAAAAGATAAAGTTAAAACTGATTCACATATTAAATGTGTTAAGAAATTTTTTAAGCCTCACCCAAGGATATATTTATTGATTTTAGAGAGCGGAAGGGAGAGGGAGAAGGAGAAGGAGAAGGAGAAGAAGTGGAAAGAGGTAGAGAGAGTGAGAAACAATAATGTGAGAAAGAAACACTGATTAATGCCTCCCATACATGCCCCAACTAGGACTGAACCCACAACCTTTTGGTGTACAGGACAATGCTCCAAACAACTGACCCACCAGGGCTGAACGTGTTAGGAAATCTTAATGTTAAAAAGAATGTTACTGTGAAACTTACATGAAGTAGAAAGTCTCTCATTTGTATTCAGTATACAGACCCATTATTCTTGTGTAAAATGCTTCCAAAAAGTGATGATGCATTAGTAATCTAAAGAAATTTATGCACTCATGCAATAACTTAAGCCTCTTGAGGCACAACCACATAGGCACTCAAGCATATGCTGTATAACTTATATGTCTACTAGGTGAGAGATCCCTCATTTAAGCAACCTATAATATCTGAAGCACAGTCATAACCAATTTTTGGAAAGAACAGGTGCCTCAAACCTCAAGAACTTTTTTTTTAAAAGCACTGATTTCAAGAAATCTTTGGAATAAAGGTTATCTTATTCCAGAGGTTAACAAAATACCAGAGCAGGTCAAGGTTATATACTAAATTAATACCCTTCTAGTTAATTGTAAGTGGCAACACACCAAACAGCAACAAAGCAGACTCAGGAACCAGAAGGTCTAGATTAAAATCCACCCCTGGCTGGTGTGGCCCAGTGGATTGAGTCCCAGCCTATGAACCGAAAGGCCGCTGTTTTGATTCCCAGCCAGGGCACATGCCTGGGTTGCTGCAGGCTAGGTCCCCAGTTGGGGGTATGTGAGAGGCAACCTATCGATGTTTCGCTCTCTCTCTTTCCCCTCCCTTCCCATCTCTCTAAAAGTAAATAAAATCTTTAAAAAAATAAAAACAAAATCCAAGTAAGTAGTAAGTTCTATTTATTACTTGTCACTCAACATTTTTCTCATCTGTAAAATAGGGTTAATATCAGTACCTACTGCAATGCATGGTTTTGAGGATTAAATAAATGTATGTAAGATACTTACTTACAAGAGTGCCTGAAACAATGTGTTATACAAGAATTAATTATTATTGATAATACTAATGATAATGATTACTGTGTGATCATATACAATTCTGTCTGAGTACAGCATCCTCATAAGAAAATTAGAATATATGCTCTACCCAACTAACAGAGGGAGTGCAATAAACAAATAGAGTAACTGACATAAAAACACTTTGTTAACACCATTAAAAGCAGACTGCGATACAGTGTTCTAACTCAGCTCAAAAGTCCTGGATACTATTCCTGATGAATATAGATGCAAAAATCCTCAACAAAATACTAGAACAAATTCAACAGCACGTTAAAAGAAAATCAAACACCATGCTCTGGCTGTTGTGGCCCAGTGGATTGAGTGCTGGCCTGTGGACTGAAAGGCTGCCAGTACAATTCCCAGACAGGGCATATGCCTGGGTTGCGGGCCAGATCCCCAGTTAGGGGCAAGTGAGAGGCTACCGATCAATGTTTCTCTCGCACATAGATGTTTCTCTCTTTCTTCCTCCTTTCCCCCCTCTGTAAAAATAAATAAATAAGATCTTCCAAAAAATCATACGCCATGACCAAGTGGGATTTATCTCTAGGATGCAGAGAAGGGTCAACATGAAAATCAACCAACCACATTAACAGGAAGAAGGACAAAAATCACACAATCATCTCAACTGGTATATAAAAAGCATCATCCAACAAAATTCAACCCCTTTTCATGATAAAAACACTCAATGAACTAACTAGGAATAGAAGGAAATTACCTCAATATAATAAAGGGCATCTATAAAAAAATCCCACAGCACAATTAACATCACTCTCAACAATGAGAAACTGAAAGCTTTTCCTCTAACATCAAGAACAAGAAAAAGCCTCTCACTGCTTTTATTGAACATAGATAGTACTGGACATACTAGCAAAAGCAATCAGGCAGGGGAAAAAAAGACATTCAAAACAGAAAGTAGTAAAATTTCCTCTATTCACAAATAACATAATCTCATGTTAGAAACCCTAAAGCTTACACATACCAAAAAAACTTTTAGAACTAGTAAAGTTGTATATTACAAAATCAACATATAAAAATCAGTTGCATTTCTGTATAACAAAAAACAATCCAAAAGATGAAATGAATAAAATCCCATTTACAACAGCATCAGAAAGAATAAAATGCAGCCCTGATTACTGTGGCTCAGTGGTTGGAGCATTGTCCAATAACCAAAGGTTTGCGGGTTTGATTCCTGCTACGGGCCCATGCCTAGATTGTAGGTTCATTCCCAGTCTGAGTGCATACAATGTCCGGGCAGGGTGCATGAGGAGGCAACCTATCAATGATTCTCTCGCATCAATGTTTCTTCTCTACCTTCCTCTCTCACTCTACAAAAGCAAATGAAAATGTCCTCAGGTGAGGATTAAAAAAAAAAAAAGAATAAAAATGCTTAGGAATAAATTTAACCAAGGAGGCCAAAGATATGTATACGGACACCTACAAAGCACTGTTTAAAAGAAATTAAAGACACAAAGAAATGGAAGGACGTTCTGTCTTCATGGATTGCAAAACAATATTGTTAAAATGTCCACACTATCTATAATGACCTATAGATACAATGTATTGCTATCAATGGTATTTTTTACAATAATAAGAAAAACAAAAGTAAAACTCATATGGAACCACAAACAACCTTAAGTAGCCAAAACAAACTTGAGAAATAACAAAAAAACCCTTGAAAATGTGGAAGACTCACACTTCCTGACTTCAAAACATATTGCAAAGCCACAGTTATCAAAATAGTAAGGTACTGGCATAAAGCTATTGCAGATATATACAAACAAATGGAACAGGATAGAGAGCCCAGAATTAACTCCACATATATATGGTCAAATGACCTTCTTTTAGGGTGTCAAGACCAATTACACAATGGGAACAGTCTCTTCAACAAATGGTGTTGGGGCCCTGGCCGGTGTGGCTCAGTGGATTGAGTGCTAGCCTGGGAACCAAAAGGTTGGCGATTTGATTCCCAGTCAGGGCACATGCCTGGGTTGTGGACCAGGTGCCCAGTAGGGAGCATGTGAGAGGCAACCACACACTGATGTTTCTCTCTCTCTTTTAACCCTCTCTAAAAATTATAAATAAATAAATAAATATAGCAAAAGAAAAAAAGTGCTGGGAAACTAGATTACACAAAAATCAACACAAAATGAATCAAAGACTTAAACATTAAACCTGAAACTATAAAACCCCTAGAAAAAATGCAAGAAAAGATAGGTAACACTGGTCTTGACGACGACACCAAAAGCATAAACAACAGAAGAAACATAGACAAGTAGGACTCCATCAAACTAACACATTTCTGCACAGGAAAGGAAAAGATTAAAAGAGTGAAGAGGCAACCTACAGAATGGGAGAAAATATTTCCAAACCATGTATTTGGTAAGGGATTACTATCCAAAATACAGCCGACGCGTGAACTACAGGGGTTTAAATTGCACAGGTCTACTAATACACCTTTTTTCAATAAATACAGTTGGCCCTTGTACCTGAGAGTTTTGCATCTGTAGATGAACCAACATCAGACTGAACCTATGATGGATCAAAAACAGTATTTTCAAATTCCCACCTGTAGATTGAAATACTGTTTTCAATCCATAGTTGGCTGAATCCATGCATGCTAAGTACTGACTGTAGTTTTCTGGAGGGTCAAAAGTTATACAAGGATTTCTATACTGGCTGAGTAGTTCAAGCAGTTGGAGCAACATCCAGGTGGGAACCAGTGAATAATCAAGTAAGTGGAACAACAAAGTTTCTCTCCCCCAAGATTAATAAATTAAAAAAAAAAAAAGGTTATATGTGGATTTCTGACTTGCAGAGGGAGTGTGCTGTCAGCACCCCTAACTCCCACATTGTTCAAGGGTCAACTAAAAAAGAAATTCCTACAATTCAACGGCAAAAAAAGAATGAAAGAAAAAAGAAGAAATGAGCAAAGGCTTATATTTTCCCAGAGAAGAAAAAGGGCCAGCAAGGTACATGAAAAAAATGTTCAACATCAGTAATCATTAAGAAAAATGCACATCAAAGAACTTCCTGCCTAGAGCTTGATGAGTCCCTGCTGCAGCAGCAGCACCAGTCCTCTGAGGAGATCACAGAGAAACTCCAGGAGGAAGGAGATGAGGAAGTGGGAGGCTTGCTGGGAGCGGCTCAACAAGCTGCTGAAGTATACCACTTCTCTCAATACAGCTCTGGCTGAAGCTCTACCTGGCCAGCCAGGAAGTTGGAAACACAGTGTACAATGTGAAGAAGCTCTTCAAGAACCATGAGGCTACTGCCAAATCCACAGCCAGCTGGGCAAAGTGTTTTGCTGCCACGAAGAAGCCCACCAAGCTTGAGCTAAAAGAACACCAGATCCAGGAGAGGCCTGTGGAGGAAACGGGGCCTCAAGAGAAGGAAGGCGAGATGGTAGGGGTGGGTCCCCAAGGTCCCCATCCAGCAGCCACTGAGAGAATGTACCTGATCAGTTTACTGTCCTACTTGTCTAGTTCCTTGGAGTCATTGCTGCCAGAACCCACTCATCCCTACTAGGCTAGACCAGGGGGCCAGAGCCAAAGTTGAAGGCAGGCACACGCCACCCACCCCCAGATATCTCCTTCAGATCAGTCTGCACTTTTCACTTAGGTTTTCCCTTCAACCCAGAAGAAACTCACTTGCCAGCCCACTGGCATGACTCTATTAGTTTGGTTTTATATAGTCTAATAAATTTTCTTGTATAAATAAAAAAAGAAAAAATGCTAATTAGGTGACTTCTGCTCAAGATGGAGATATAGGTAAACATGCCTCACACAACTACAGAAAAAATTACAGCTAGACTACAAAACAAATTATCACCCAGAATCATAAATCAAGCTATATGGAAGTGTGACAACCAAGGATTTAAAGAAACCACATTCATCCAGATGGGTAGAAGGAGCTGAGATGCACAGAGGTGGAGAAGCAGAGCTGAGTGGTCCCAAGTTGCACAGAGACACAGAATGGGCAGTCCAACATCCACATGTGGTGGATAAAAATCGGGAGAGATACCTCAGGAGCAAGGGATCTCAGCCCAAGATCAGACCACCCAGCCCAGGGTTCTAGCACTGGGAAGAGAAGTCCCCATAACATCTGGTTGTAAAAACCAGTGGGGACTGGGACAGCAGAAAAAACTGCAGGATTCTCGGGAGACTCCTCTTAAAGGGCCCATGACTGACTTATGCTGACTCACTCCCTCTGGAATTCAGCACCAGGACAACAGATAAAAGGGCACTAGTGGCATATGGGGAGAAATTAAAGGGACTAGCATCAGGGCAAATGGGGGGAGACAGCTTCCTCCCAGGCAAAACTCCAGAGGCCAGGCAACAGGTCCCCTCTCTGAGCCGCCCCCCGCCAGAGCCACAGAGCAGTAACACAGGTGCCTATTACCTAAGGCTCCACCCCACACAACTTATAGGTGTACTTTTCTGCAACAGGCCATGCCACTACGACAGGGACTCAAAGCAGTGCTACCTAATACACAGAAACAAGCAGAAGGAGGCTACCATAATGAAGAGATAAAGATGTATGTCCCAAATGAAAGAACAGAACAAAACTCTATAAAAGAACTAAACGAAATGGAGATAAGCAACGGATCAGATGAGAAGTTCAAAACACTAGTGTATCAGGATGCTCAAAGAACTCACTGGACACTTCAACAGCTTTTCTGACCCAGGCAGAAATGAAGGTTACATTAACTGAAATAAAGAAAAATCTGCAGGGAGCTAACAGTGGAGTGGATGAAGCCAAGAATCAAATCAACAATTTGGAAAGTAAGGAAGAGAAAGGCATTCAATCAAAAGAACAGGAAGAAAACAGAATTCAAAAAAACTACAATAGGCTAAGACGCTCCCTGGGACATCTTCAAACATTCCAACATCCAAATCGTAGGAGTGCCAGAAAGAGAAGAGGAGCAAGAAATGGAAAACTTAATTAAAAAAAAATAATGAAAAAACAAATAAAATTTCCAAATTTGGTGAATGGAACAGACATACAAGTCCAGGAAGGACAGAGTCCCAAACACGCTGGACCCAAAAAGGCCCATACGGAGACAGATCATAATTAAAATCCCAAAGGTTAAAGAAAGAATCTTAAAAGCAGCAAAAGAAAAGTACTTAGTTACCTACAGGGGAGTTCCCATAAGATTGTCAGCTGATTTCTCAAAAGAAACTTTGAGGCTAGAAAAGACTGGCAAGAAGTATTCAAAGTGCTAAAAAGCAAGGATCTACAGTCAAGATTACTCTACTGAGCAAGGCTATTCAGAATTGAAGGACAGATAAAGTGCTTCCCAAACAAGGTAAAGCTAAAGGAGTTCATCATCACCAAGCCATTATTACATGGAATGTTAAAGGAAATTATATTAAGAATATCAAAACTATAAACATTAAAATAGCAGTAAATTCACAACTATCAACAACTGAATCTAAAAAAACAAACAAAGCAGAACAGAGACAGAATCACAAGTATGGAAAGCATTTGGAGGGTTATCAGTTGGGAGGCAGAAAGGAGAGAGTGGGGTTAAGGTGCAGGGATTAAGATGTACCAATTGGTAGTTACATTATAGCAGAGGGATGTTAAGAACAGTATAGGATATGGAGAAGCCAAAGAACTTATCTGCATAACCCATGGACATGAACTAAGGGGATGAGGATCACTGGAAGGAATGAGGATACCAGGTGGAGGGTGGTAAAGGGGGTAAAACTGGGACAACTATAATCAATAACATACATTTTAAATGCTTTTTAGAAAAAACTTTATGTATTTATTTTAGAGAGATGGGGAAGGGAGGGAGGAAGAGAGGGAGTGAAACATCAATGTGTGGTTGCCTCTAGCACACCCCATACTGGGGATATGGCCTGCAACCCAGGCATGTGCCCTGACTGGGAAATCAAACCGGTGATGCTTTGGTTCACAGGCCTGTGCTCAATCCACTGAACTACACCAGTCAGGGCTCAATAAAATACATTTTAAAAGAAAAAAGAGAGATTTTGAGACTTCCAGCCAAGATAGAGGCATAGGTAGACACACTGTGCCTCCTTGCACAAACAAAAGGACAACAAATTTAAAAACAAAAAAAAAACCAGAACTGACAGAAAACCAAACTGTATGGAAGTCTGACAACCCAGAATTTAAAGAAGAGACATTCATCCAGACCGGTAGGAGGGGCAGAGAGGGGCAGCCTGGTGGAGAGGACTCGTACCAAGGCAGCAGCTGGAGGACACAGGCGGGCAGACTGGGCAGTCCCACATTCAAGTGCAAATAAACTGGGAGGAACAACTGGGGAGTGAGACAGACCTTGCAACCCAGGGTTCCAGTGCCAGGAAATAAAGCCTCAAATCTTTAATTGACAACACCTGTGGGGGTTGAAGCAGCAGTGGGAGAAACTCCCAGCCTCACAGGAGAGTTCTCTCGAGAGAAACACAGGATCCTAGAACATACACAAACCCACCCACCCGGGAATCAGAACAAGAAGGGCCCAATTTAGTTGTGGGTAGCAGGGGAACTGACTAAAAACTGGCAGAGAGTGGAGCAAGTGCCACTGTTCTCTTTCAGACCCCTCCCTGACAACGCAGCCACATGGATTGCCCCACCCTGGTGAATACCTAAAGCTCTGTCCCTTACTACATAAAGGTGAGCGAAGACCACCCCATCCAAAAAGGTCCAAATGAAAGAACAGATCAAAGCTCCAGAAACACTATAACTAAACAACGAAGAGATAGCCCACCTATCACATGCACAGTTCAAAACACTGGTAATCAGGATGCTCACAGGACTAGTTGAATATGGTCGCAAATTAGATGAAAAAAGGAAGGCTATGGTAAGTGAAATAAGGAAAATGTACAGGGAACCAACAGTGAAGGGAAGGAAAACGTGAATGAAATCAACAGTGTAGACCAGGAGAAAGAAAGAAACATTCAACCAGAACAGAATGAAAAAACAAGAATTCAAAAAAATGAGGAAAGGCTTAGGAACAGAACAACTTTAAACGTTCCAACATCCAAATCATAGGGGTACCAGAAGGAGAAGAGGAAGAGCAAGAAATTAAAAACTTATTTGAACAAATAATGAAGGAGAACTTCCCCAATCTGGCAAAGGAAATAGACTTCCAGGAAGTCCAGAAGCTCAGAGAGTCCCAAAGAAGTTAGACCCAAAAAGGAACATACCAAGGCACATCAGAATTACATTAGCCAAGATTAAAGGAGAGGATCTTAAAAGCAGCGAGAGGAAAGGGGACAGTCATCTACAAAGGAGTTCCCATCAGACTATCAGCTGATTTCTCAAAACAAACCTTGCAGGGAAGAAGGAGCTGGAAAGAAGTATTCCAAATCATGAAAGGCATGGACCTACATCCAGGATTACTCTATCCAGCAAAGCTATCATTTAGAATGGAAGAACAGATAAAGTGCTTCTCGGACAAGGTTGAGTTAAAGGAGTTCATCATCACCAAGCCCTTATTATATGAAATTTTAAAGGGACTTATCTAAAAAAAAGATGATGAAAAATATGAACAGTAAAATGACAAGAAACTCACAACTATCAACAAATGAACCTAAAAAGCAAAACAAAAATAAAAATGAACTAAGCAAACAACTACAACAGGAACAGGTTCACAGAAATGGAGATCACATGGAGGGCTGTAAGCAGAGGAGTGGGAAGGGGAAAGACAGGGAAAAGATACAGAGAACAAGTAGCATAAATGGTAGGTAGAAAACAGATGGGGGCTGGGGGGTTAAGAATAGTATAGGAAATGCAGTAGCCCAAGAACTTATATGTATGACCCATGGACATGAACTAAAGGGGGAGAATGTGGGTGGGAGGGGGTGTACAGAGTAGGGGGGAAATAGGACAACTGTAATAGCATAATCAATGAAATATATTAAAAATAAAAAGTAAAAAAATAAAATGAAACTGCAAATCAAAATCAAAATGAGTCCTGCATGGAGTGGCTCAGCAGGTTGGGTGTTGTCCCACAAACTTATAGGTTGCCAGTTCAATTCCTGGTCAGGGCACATGCCTGGATTGTGGGCAGGTTCTTGGTTAGGGCATGTGAGAGGCAACCAATCAATGTTTCTCTCCCTCTCTTTCTCTACCCTTCCCCTCTCTAAAAATAAATAAAACCTTTCAAAAAAATTACAATATCACATCACACTGTTAAAAAAAAAAAAACCCAACAAGTGTCAGCAAGAATGCAGACAAATTAGAACTGGTTCCCTGAACACTGCTAGTGGGAATTTAAGTGGTAAAGCCATTATGGAACACAGTATAAAGCACCCCCCCCCAAAATTAAAAATAGAACTACCACATAATGTTGCATTCCTAGTTCAACGTTATTTATCCAACAGAATTGAAATCAGGATCTCAAAGATGTATCTACATTCTCATGTTCAGTGCAGCATTTTATCACAATAGCCAAGAAGTGGAAACAACCTAACTGGTCAACAGATGAATGGATGAAGAAAACATGAGATACAGTCACACATCCAAGTATTATTTGACCATAAAATAGAAGGAAATCCTATTATATGCTAAAATATGGATGAATCCTGTAAATATTGAAAGGGAAACAAAGACACCTACTAAGAAGGGCTCCTGTGGCTAACTAGACACAAAAAATGAGAAGCCTAGCAGCCATTTTGGCACAGGGGCCTGTCACTCAAACTTTCCTAAGAGGGTACCACATGAATTTTTTTCAAAAGCCCTTGAAAACTGTGTAGAGGATAACTGAGTAAGTTATATTAAAAGGACACATTCAGTAACCTTTCTGTTTATTTAGTAATACTATTTAAGTTTTTTAAATTTGTTTTTACTTAATGATTTTAGAGAGGGAGAGAGGAAAAGAAACTTCAGCTTCTTGCTCCACTTATTTATGCATTCATTGGTTGATTCTTGTATGTGCCCTGATCTGGGATAAAACCTGCAACCTTGGTGTATTAGTAGAAAGATACTCTAACTGAGCCCAGCCAGGACCTATGATTTTTAATGTTTTTGATCATGTTTTTACCATTTTAATGCTAATAAGTAATCTGAAAGAAAACAGATCCAGTGATAACTTTTGACTATTAACTCAAGTTGTACATGGTTAATATAAAGTTTATTATATAGGAGAGGGAGGAGTGAAGACACATCCTACTACCTAAAAAATTAGTGAGACAAAAAACATATATGAATGTGGCTAATACACAATGGGAGAGGGGGACCACAGGTACATGACAATGATGGACTGAGGTCTTTACATTATTCCAAAAACAATACAATTTACATGCACCTAAATGAATTGCATATGAAAAGAACAAGACTATGTCACATGCTAATGTCACTCAGTGAAAGTTACTGTGTACAGTATCTTCAAGAAAAAAAGCAGTTAACTTTTTATGGAAAATGAAAATCATCCTTACCATTCAGCAACCTAAGTTTTAATCGGGCCATTCTGATTGCCCCACCAGGCTTATCTTTAGTCTTGTTAATTTTTTTTATTCTGGTTTAAAAAGCAGACACTTCATATTAACCAGATTCTTTCTATTTTCTGTGTTAAAATATTTGTGATTTCTGTTTATTCTGCAATCTAATGAGAAAAATTATTTAGAATAAATTAAATAGAAAGCTCTTTAGGAATACTCTACTAAGATCTGGAATCATTATAACGTATTTCAGTCCTAGGCATCTTAAACATACTTATTCCAAACATACTATTTCCATTCAAATTATCCAGGGTATGACAAGAAAGAGAATCTTAACACTCTATTATAGCTAAGGAAAAAATATGTCAGTGACAGACTTATGAAGCATTTATCAATGAGAGAGAATCCAGTTTCTATCAAAATAATGGATAAAAATCAGTTTTTACTATTATAATGCCAAGGCTGTGGTTAGCAAATTGGTGTCAAATCACAATTAAAAAGCAGAGGAAAGAAGAGTTCCTTCATGAAAAGCTAAGAAAAAAATACAGTATTACGCTATCTGTTGTTAAACTGGTTCCCAAAAGGGTAAAAAATTAAAATAATTCCTTTGAGTCATGTGAAATTTTTAAACAATATTACCAAATTGATTTGAATTTCAAAGACTTGTACTAAATGAGGACAAATACAGTATGCTGATCAGGATTCATCCACTCAAGAACATCATAAAAACAGTCACTCTCACCAACATTCAGTCAGCATGCTCTACAATACAACTAACTTCTGAAAAAAGCAAAGGGCTGCAATGTACACGTATGCATGGTACTTTGATGGCAATCCAAAAGAAAATTAATCTGGGTTTGGCCTTTTAAGAAACTGTTAAGAAATTTTGTTTTAAAGGTGGGTGTTAGACGCCGAGAAAGTTTGAGGTAAAAGTTTTACAAAGATTAAGGTAACTTTTAGCTCTTTATAACTTTTTAGCATAATTATATGGTCTCAAAATGTTCTAAACTATGACAAAAACAAACTTAAATTTTGTAATTTGTTAAATATTCAGAGAACTAGGCCTGGTAGTGTGGCTCAATGGATTGAGTGCCAGACTGCGAACCAAAGGGTTGCTGATTCAATTCCCAGTCAGGGCACATGTCTGGGTTCCAGGCCAGGTCCCTAGTACAGGGAGTTCAAGACAACCACACATTGATGTTTCTCTCCCTGTCTTTCTCCTTCCCTCCCCTCTCTCTAAAAAACAAATAAAGTAAATCTAAAAGAAAAAATTAAAAAAATATTTAGAGAACTAAATTATTTGGAGGAAGACTGCCAGTATCACTAAACTAAAACCAAGAATGTCAGTACTGCTAAGAACTAGACATAATATAGAGCATTATGAAGAGAACGTATTCCATAGGTACAAGGAAGTAGTAGGGCTGAAAAATCTTTGTTTATTGCCTGATTCAATTAAATTCTACAGATAAACCTTTTAAAGATACAGCTGCTGTTTTTGTAAGTAAACTGTCAATTACCATCTACCTGAAGAATAACGCACACTACAACTCCACTGTTTGTGAGTGTAACTTCAAAGGTATAATTGGTAATAGAAGTTTTATAAAAGCAAGTCATCGTTATATCAGAATTATAACCTGGACTCTGAAAAGTCCAGGTAACAAAGCACAAAATTCTGTACTTGGCCCTTTGTGAAAATACAACTTAGTCTTTAATTCAACAATTATTAAAGATATAGTGAGCCAAGAATAAGCCAAGATAAAAAATATCAGCTGAAATAGGTATCAGCTTTTTACAATTAAAAATACCATTAAATATATAGTGGACCAGTTGTATTAGGAGAAAAAATTATCATACTTAGAAATAGAAAAAGAGAAACTGTAAACACACTGAGACACCTGTGCCTAGAGAATATTCATTATCCCCTTCACTTTTCTTTAAGAATATTTAACTGACAGATACCTGACCAGATTATCCAACATCTCTTGCTATTTGTGTGGGCAAATAGTAACCTTCTGGGTTCAGGTCTTCTAGGACTATTCACTGCCTACCCCTTCTTATTCCTTCTACACTCTTGCAATAGTCTAGAAATGATAAAACACCACCAGAGAGGAAGTTAGCAACAACAATACCAGATGAAACCAGTCCAGAGATAAACTCCTAAGAACTGGTAAGCCAGAGAAAAATAAGCTACCTATTTAAAAACTAACTTGAAACTTCTATTACAGCAATTCAACCAAACCTTAAGACAACAACCTTTGAACAATCTCCAACGCAAATTAGGAACAAATGTGCTGAATATAAAAAATTTGCCAATCCTGAATTGGTACACAGCAGGTCCTTTAATAACATCATTTCATTGTAACATTGATGATATACCACAGGAACCTAACTCCAATCTACATCAATTAACCTATGGTAAAACTGGTTTTGTTATACGTTTCCAATTAAAGTTGCAGAACCTATCAACAATGTTAAGTGCAGACTTACTGTACATATCTAACTTATACACATATAGCCTCAAGAAGAAACAATTTATAATTTCAAAATGTAGCCTAAAACTAACTGTATAAAAAAATGTAAACATACATCCTCAACAAGATCTCTATAAATCCAGAGTGGATTACAAGAGTTATTACTAAATTAAACAAGCAAAGTACAAGAGAACACATACAGATGTTACTGTTTATATAAGAATGAGGAAAAAGAAGAAATTTTGCACTAATTTATATTAAAACAAACAAAAAGACAAAGCAGAAAACCCTGCAAGGGGTGGATGATGGACTGGAATATTTCTCAATAAAGTGACCCCCTTCACTGAACTTACCTTTCTGTAGTTTTAACTTCTGGAAGCATTTTAATGTTGTACATATTCAAAAGAATAAATCATTAAAAATGGAAGAGGGGAAAAAACTAAAACTGAAAGCATGCCAGAACAAATAAATCTACCTGTAATTCAAGTGAGAAATAGACACACACATTAAAGGGAAAACAGAAAGACAAACCAAAAGGCAGGCAGATAGAACTAATTTAAGTAATTTATGAACACAGTATTCAACTTTATACCCTCGGTAAGGCACTGGGTTAAAGTGGGGCATGTGCAGGATTGCAAAGAAATCCTGAACACATTAAATTAATTCATTGTAGCGGAACTATTGTAGCGGAAATTATGGAACTATTTTCGATGTATTATAGGTTTGAGTAAACGTATTGACGTTGATGGGATTCAGGGTTCAGACAGAAAGCAAGAGAAGAACACTGTGGGGATGGATTAATATTGGGGATAGTGTGAACTAATGATTTCTGGAACAAATATGTATATATGCAAGAATCTATATGCATATATGAATGTATGTTAATGTATAAGCATACATATGCATGTTTCCTATCGCCATCTGCTAAATGGGCCAAGGAGCAATAAATAACATCTAGAGCCCAGATCTTGGTCTCTAATACCACATCCCTCTAAATGGAACGACAATTCCTCAGAGAATAGGCCTGATTTCAAGGCTGGAACAAACAGGTACAAGATGAACCTGGAACATTATGTTATGCCAGAAAAAGGAAATGCTCATAAAATTATGGCATGTCACATGGACAAAAGATCCAGCCTGAAGAGGTCCCACTAGCCAAATAAAGACAAATTTAACCTCAACAGAAGTAATAAATTTGAACTTCAAAAACAAAAATAAGGATTCATGAGTCCATACTAATAAAAGAATAAAAGAATAAAAGAATAATAAATAAATAAATAAATAAATAAATAAATAAATAAATAAATAAATAAATAAATAAATGGGTGAAGGGTGGGCTCACAATTATAGCAGTATTGAGAACCGACTAGTAAACACAGAGGGAGTGTGAGAGATGGAAAATAATTATTTTACAAGCAGCATAGTAACCACTAGATCAGGAAATGTAATCTAAATCGGAGAGTATTCTAGTAAGAAATAAGGTATTTGAATAGTCTTACACTATCTCTTCAAAGACTACTTTTTAGTTGCAAGGGGAAAAAATAATTATACAGTAGGAGAATAGACAACCCCTTGACTGGTTGATCATAATTAACATCCTCTAAATGTGGTATACTGAAAGAAAACATCATCACTTACACAGAATCCAGACCTAGAATGAATAACCTGAACCCAACTATGAGGAAACCTCAGAACAAATAAAAATGACAAGATTTTTTTAAAGGGATCAGGGGAGGTCAATGTCATAAAAGACAAAGAAAAGACTGTGGCAACATTCCAGGTTAAAGGAGAATAAAGAAATGTAACAGCTAAATAGAGTACTTCACCCTAAACTGGACCCTAGATCAGAACAGAAACGCTACAAAGGACATTATTGTGTCCACTGACAAAAGTGACACAACAGATTAGGTAACAATGCCAGACGATGTTAAATTTACAGAAGTTGATTATTGTGATGGGGACATATAACTGGACTAGGAAATACACACTGTATTTAGGGGTAAAGGGCTATGGTATTTATAACTTACCCAGAAATAAAAACTAAGTGTTTGTATGTATGGGGTATATAACACACACAAAAACAGAGAGGTAAAACAAATGAAAAAGCAAATATTAAGATAATCAGGGTAAGAGACAACAACTGCTGGCAAAGATATGGGAAAAAGAGAACCCTATTACACTGTTAGTGGGATTATAACTAGAGCAGCCAGTATGGAAAACAGTATAGAGATTCCTCAAAAAATCAAAAACTCCACTTTTGGGTATTTATTGGAAGAAAATGAAAACAGTAATTCAAAAAGATATATGCACCCTTATGTTCACTGTGGCGTTATTTACAATAGCCAAAGTAAGGAAACAACCTAGGTGTCCACTGACACAAATAAACATGTGGTGTATGTATTTACAATATTACTTGATAAAAAAAAAAAGCAAATAGATACACCTAGAGAGTATTATGTTAAGTGATATAACTGAGAAAGAAAAATACCATATGACTTTACTTACATGTTAAATCTAAAATGCAAAACAAATGAACAAACAAAATGAAACAAATAAAGTCATAGATATAAAAAACAAACTGATGGTTGGGGGAGGAGATGTGTAGGAAAAGGGATTAAGTACAAACTTGCAGTTATAAAATAAGTCACAGAGATGTAATGTACAGCATAAGGAATAGTCATTAACACTGTGATAACTTCATATGTGGACAGGCTTACTGCAGTGATCACTTCACAAGGTATGTAAATGTTGAATCACTATATAGTATACCTGAAACTAACATAATATTATATATAACTCTAACTAAAAATAAATTTATAAGGTAATCAGACTAAGAAGGCCCTGGCTGGTATGGCTCAGTGGACTGAATACCAGCCTACAAACGGAAAGATCACCAGTTCAATTCCCAGTCAGGGCACATTGCCCGGGTTGTGGGCCAGGTCCCCATTTGGGGAAGTGCTAGAGGCAACCAATCTATACATATGTCTCTCTCACACACTGATGTTTTTCTCCCTCTTTCTCCCTCCCTCCCCTTCTCTCTAAAAAGTAAATAAAATCTTTTTTAAAAAGATGTGTTCTTTGCACTATTTTATTTTTGTAACTTTTCCACAATTTTTATGTTATTTCCAAAATAACTTTTTTAAAAAATTATTTCCAAATAAAAACATTTAAAATTTTTTAAGTTTTCTCAAAAAACTTGTAAAATAGAAAAAGTATGAATCAGTTATTATTCTATCAGTTAATATAATCTTAATTTCCATGAAGCAGCTAGCTGAAATGCAGATAAAAGAAATCAAAGAATAATAAAAGATGAATATAACCTTAATACAGGCAATTTTACAAAGTGGGAAGGGCTAAAGTTATCCTTCATTTATACTCTAAAATTAAATATTGTTAATAACCCATCAGTAACAAATTAAGGCTTAATAGCAATACTACCTCAATTGAGGCACAGAAAAAGATTAAAACATAACCCATAACTGGCCCAAGATTAGTAATAGTTTTCTTTTTTAATGGTCCTTCCTAAAAAGCAAAGGGATACAACTAATAACCTCTTCTCTGGCTTTTAAGAAGCTCAAAGTATAGTTCTGGTAGGTCTCTAGGAAATCAATCAGACAAGAAGGCTTGAATTTAAACTTCATCTTATTCTATTTCTTACCTTTTAACACAATTTCCTCATTTTTTAAAACCGGTTCTACAAAATTTATATATGTATACTTTCTCAAATGTTTTTTATACAGGGAATATATAAATCATGACTAAACATAAGAGGATACAACTATATTTCAACTTAATATGAAATTCCAGATCAAGTCAAAAGCAAGGCTAGAAGAGAAAAAAAAGAGAAGGAAACAAGAATGGTTCATTAATTTTGGAATTAATCATTATATTCCTAAGTCCTCATCAAAGAGAAAAAAAACATTTTCTAGACTACAGGACATAGAACATAGCAATTTTCCTAACACATTATGAATCTAGGCTTTCCATTTCTAGACAAGATGGAGTAAGAGACCAAATTTACCTTTCTGCCTGAAACAAACTGAACAAACGCTATGAAATATGTTCAGACACTGAACATCAGGCAGCACAATAAACCCTGAGAAGGGGAAACACGTGATGAAGCCCTACAATTTGCCCCAGTGAGAATGCAGAGTCCAACCAGTAGCAGTCTCTCTGGAGTCCAGGGAGATGAAGGTGGCTAGAGCTCATGGAACACAGCTCTCCTCTAAGAGCTGCACCAAGAATTCAGAGAGTTACAGAGGACCCTGCTCAACTACTGGTGGCTAAATAACGATGAACTAATGTGTGAAAAAAAAAGTACTTGAGGCAAGAAAAAGGACTTCCCCCAAAGACCAAAGGAAATAGTCCCTAAACTGCTTTGTCCCAGGGATGAAAATAGTTCATGTTCCTACTAGCTACAGTAGAATATCTTATAATTCAGGGCAGCCAGGTAATACGTTTTGGGGGGAGGGGAGGTGAACACTAAAGGCTGGTATCCCATTTAAAATTTACAAGCCTCATAAAGGTACATCTCAGAATAAGCCAAAACTTAATAGGGAAATACCCAGTACCAAACAAAGTAAAAGTTTGAATAACTAGCATCCAATCGAAAATTATCAGACATCTCTGGCTGGTATAGCTCAGTGGATTGAGCGCAGGCTGTGAACCAAAGGGTCACCAGTTTGATTCCCAGTCAGAGCACATGCCTGGGTTGTGGGCCAGGTCCCCAATGGGGGCCAGGTGAGAGGCAACCATACATTGATATTTCTCTCCCTCTCCTTCTTCTTTCCTTCCCCTCTTTCTAAAAATAAATAAAATTAAAAAAAAAAAAAACAAGCGAACATACAAAAACATCAGGAAAATGACTCATAATGAGGAAAAAAATCAACCTTGCAAACAGACCCAGAAACGACACAGAT
>PVKM010004407.1:0-52337 GCA_004027735.1 Carollia perspicillata
TGAGAAGTTTGACTCTGAAAGGGAGAAAAGATAATGAGAGGTTAGGGTGTTTAGAGGTAGAGAATTGGGTTGTTATTTTTGTTTTAGTTTTAATTTTATTTTTACTATGCTTTAATTTTCATTGTTATTAAATTTATAGGGTAACATTGGTTAAGTAACATTGTATAAGTCTTAGGTATACATCTTTATAAACAACATCAGTGTATTTCATTGTATACTTAGCCTCCAAAATCTAGTCTCCTTTTGTCACCAAATATTTCACCCTATTACCCTCCCCCTAGCCCCCTTCCTATCTGGTAGCTGCATTCTGATGTCTGTATCTATGAGTTTATTTGTTCTTTTTTTTTTATTGGGGTAACATTGGTTATTATAATTATATAGGCTTCGAGTACAGTTTTATAATACACCATCTGTATATTTTATGTGTTCACCACCCAAAGTCTAATCTTCTTTCGTCACTATTTATCCCCCCTGTACCCCATTCTACCTGTTCCTACCCCCTTTCCTGTGGTAATCACCATACTGATGTCTGTGTCTATGTTGTTTATTCTTTTATTGCCTTTTTATATCCATATATGAGAGAAACCGTACGATTTTGGTGCTTTTCTGTCAGACTTATTTCACTTAGCATGATACTCTCAAGATCCACCTGTGTTGTCATAAATGGCAACATTTTTTCTTTTTTATGGCTGAGTAATATAGCCATGAGAAACATGTAACATACCTTCTTTTTCCAGTCATTGGTAGAAGGACACTTAGATTGTTTCCATATCATGGTATTTCGAATAATTCTGTAATGAACATAGGGCTACATATCTTTATAAATCAGTGCTTTCTAATTTGTTGTGTATATAGCCAGAGAAAAGATTGCTGGGTCATATGGCAGCTCTATTTTTAATTTTTTGAGGAAACTATATAGTGGTTTCCATAGTGGCTGGACCAATTTACAGTCCTGCCAGCAGTATACCAAGGTTCCTTTTTCTCTACAGCCTCTCCGATACTGGTTGTGTCTCGTCTTATTGATAATAGCCATTCTAACAGGTGTGAAGTAGTATCTCATTGTGGTTTTGATTTGCATTTCCCTGATAAATAGTGATGTTGAGCATTGTCTCATGTGTCTGTTGGCCATCTATTGTCTTCCTTTAAAAATGACTATTCAGATCTCTGGCCATTTTTTAATTGGATTTGTTTTTGTTGTTGTTAAGTGTGTGAGTTCATTATTTATTTTGGATGTTAACTCCTTATCAGGGATTTCATTTGCAGATGTCTTCTTCCATTCGGTTGGTCGCCCTTTTGTTTTGTTGTGTCCGTTCTTTTGCTGTACAGGAGCTTTACAGTTTCGTGTAGTCCCACTCATTTGTTTTTTGCTTTTACTTCCCCTTGGCTTTGAGGTCAAATTCACAAAAACCCCTCTGAAATCATAAGTTTAATATGTATGTTTTCTTCTATGAATTTCATTGTACCAGGTCTTATGATCAAGTCATTAATCCATTCTGAGTTAATTTTTGTGTATGGTGTCAGATTGCAGCATAATTTCATTCTTTTGCATGTTGCTTTCCAGTTTTCCCAACACCATTTATTACAGAAGCACTCCTATCTCCATTGCGTGTTTTTGGCTTATTTGTCGAAAATTATTTGCCCATATATGTGTGGGTATATTTTGGGATATCAATTCTGTTCTGTTGGTCTGTGTGTCTGTTCTACTGCCAATACCATGCTATTTGAATTATCATAGTTCTATAGTATAACTTGAAGTCAGGTAGTATGATACTTCTGGCTTTTTTTCTCAGGATTGCTTTTGCTTTTTGGGTTCTTCCATAGTTCCATACAAATCTGATGATTTTTTTGTTCTATTTCTATGAAAAATACTATCTATGTTTTGAAGGAGATTGTATTAAATCTATTGCTTTAGGTAATATGACCATTTTAACAATGTTAATTCTTCCAGTTCATGAACACAGAACACCTTTCCAGTTCTTTGTGTCTTTGATTTCTTTCAACAATATCTTGTAGTTTGCAGTATATAGCTTCTTAATTCCCTTTGTAAAATATTTTTAAAATATATTTTATTGATTATGCTAGTATAGTTGTCCCATTTCCTCCCCTTTATTCCTCTCCACCCGGCCCCCCCCACAGCCCCCCCCCTTAGTTCATGTCCTTGGGTTGTACATATAAGTTATGTGGCTTTTCCATTTCCTGTACTATTCTTAACCTCCTCCTGTCTATTTTGTACCTACCACTTATGCTTCTTATTCCATGTACCTTTCCCCCCATTCTCCACCCCCTCTCTCCCCACTGATAACCCTCCAGGTTATCTCCATTTCTGTGATTCTGTTCCTGTTCTACTTGTTTGCTTAGTTTGTTTTTGTTTTTGTTTTATGTACAATTGTTAATAACTGTGAGTTTGTTATCATTTTACTGTTCATAGTTTTGATCATCTTTATCTTAGATAAGTCCCTTTAACATTTCATATAATAAGGACTTGGTGATGATGAACTCCTTTAACTTGACCTTATCTGGGAAGCACTTTATCTGCCCTTCCATTCTGAATGATAGCTTTGCTGGATAGAGTAATCTTGGATGTAGGTCCTTGCCTTTCATTACTTGGAATACTTCTTTCCAGCTCCTTCTTGCCTGCAAGGTTTCTTTTGAGAAATCAGTTAACAGTCTTATGGGAACTCCTTTGTAGGTGACTGTTTCCTTTTCTCTTGCTGCTTTTAAGATTCTCTCCTTATCTTTAATCTTGGGTAATGTGCCTTGGTGTGTGCTTTCTTGGGTCCATCTTCTTTGGGAGACTCTGAGCTTCCTGGACTTCTGAACATCTATTTCTTTTGCCAAGTTAGTTCTCCTTCATTATTTTTTCAAATAAGTTTTCAGTTTCTTGCTCTTCCTCTTCTTTTTCTGGTACTCCTATGATTCGGATGTTGGGACATTTAAAGTTGTTCCCAAGGTTCCTAAGCCTCTCCTCATTGTTTTGAATTCTTGCGTCTTAATTCTGTTCTGGTTGATACTTTATTTCTTCCTTCTGCTCCAAATTGTTGATTTGAGTTCTGATTTCCTTCTCTTCACTGTTGGTTCCCTGTACATTTTCCTTTATTTCTCTTTTCATAGCCTTCACTTTTTCCCACATTTTGCAACTATACTCAACCATTTCTGTGAGCATCCTGATTACTAGTGTTTTGAACTCTGCATCTCATAGATAGGCTATCTGTTCATTGCTTAGTTCTATTTTTGGAGCTCTGATCTGTTCTTCATTTGGTCCACATTTCTTTGTATTGGCACAGCTATTACATAGTAAGGGGCAGAGCCTTAGATATTTGTCATAGTGGGGCAACCCGTGTTGTTGCATTGTGGTTCTGTATGTGAGGGAGAGGTTGAGAGGGGACAGTGCTGTTTGCCCAACTCTTAGTCAGTTTTTAATTACTTCGCCCACTACTCACAAGCAAATTGGGCCCTTCTGGTGCTGTTTCCCCGGTGGATGGGTTTGTGTATGTTCTAGGATCCTCTGGGTCTTTCCAACAAACTCTCCTGTGAGTCTGGGAGTTTCTCTGGCTACCATAACTCCTACAGGTTTTTTCAGTCAGAGGTTTTGAGGTTTTATTTCCCTGCGCTGGAACCCTGGGTTGCGTGGTCTGTCTCTCTCCCCACTTGTTCCTCCCGGTTTATGCAGTTGTTCCCCCTGATTTATCCACGCACAAATGTGGGACCACCCGGTCTGTCAGCTGCCACCTTGTCATGAGTCTTTTCTGCCCCTTTGACCAGTCTGGATGACTGTTTCTTCTTTAACTCCTTGGTTGTCAGTCTTCCATACAGTTTGATTTTCTGGCGGTTGTGATTCTTTTTTGGTTTTGGTTGTCCTTCTTTGGTTGGACAAAGAGGCAGAGTATTTCTACCTATGCTTCCATCTTGGCTGGAGTCCTTTGTAAAATTTATTTCTACATGTATTTTTTGTTGTTGCAATTGTAGACATGCTTGTTTTTTTTATTTCTTTTACTGTCTCATTGTTAGTATATTAGAACACAGTGGATTTTTGTATATTGACTTTGTATTCTGCAACTTTACTGTATTTGTTTTTTGTTTCTAATGGTCTTTGACTGGAGTCTTCAGGGTTTTCTCTGTATAGAATCATGTCATCTGCAGATAGTGACAGTTTTACTTCTTCATTCCCAATTTGCATGCCTTTTACTTCTTTCTCTTGCCTAACTGCTCTGGCTAGGACTTGCCGTACTAATTTGAATAACAGTGGTGAGAGTAGACATCCTTGTTTTGTCCCTGATCTTAGGAGGAAAGGCTTTCAGTTTTTGTTTTCACCATTAAGTATGATATTCACCATGGGTTTGTCATACATGGCCTTTATTATGTTGAGGTACTTGCTTTCAGTGTTCATTTTATTGAGCGTTTTAATTATGCATGGATGTTGTATCTTGTCAGATGCTTTTTATGCATCTATTGATATGATTGTGATTTCTGTCTTTTGTTAATATGTATCACAGTGTTTCGATTGCACATGTTGAGCTAGCCTTGAATCTTTGGGATGAACCCCACTTGATTGTGATGCGTTATCCTTTTAATGAATTGTTGTGTTCGATTTGCTTGTTCTTTGTTTGTTTGTTATTTTTGTTTTTTGTTTTGTATTTACATTTGCATCACAGTTATTGGCCTGTAACTTTCTTTTTTTGTGTTGTCCTTCCCTGGTTTTTGTATCTGGGTAATGTTTACCTCATAAAATGAGTTAGGAAATATTCTCTCTTCTTCAATATTTTAGAGCAATTTGAGGAGGATAGGCATTAAATCTTCTTTGAATGTTTGGTAAAGTTTATTGGTGAAGCCATCTGGTTGTGGATTTTTGTTTTTTGGGAGGTTTTTGGGAGGTATCCTTGCTGATAATTGGTCTGTGTAGGTTTTTAAGTTCTTCATGGTCCAGTCTAAGAGTTACATATTTCTAAGAATTTTTTCTTGGCATTGAATTTGGTGTCATATAGTCTTCATTGCATACTGTATAATCCTTTGTATTTCTTTGATATTTATTGTATTTATTTATTTATAAATAAATTTATTGTATTTATTTATTTATATGATATTTATTTATTTGAGTCTTTTCATTCTTATTGGGTCTAGCCAGAGGTTTGTTAATTTTTTTCAAAGAACTAGCTCTTTGTTTTATTAATTTTTTCTTATTGTCTGTTGATTTTGAGCTTAATTTGGCCTTCTTTTTCTAGTTCTTTAAGGTATAATGTTAGATTGTTTATTTGAGATTTTTCTTGTTTCTTAAGGCACCCTTGTGATGCCTTCAACTTCTCCCTTAGTATAGCTTTGCTGCGTTCTAAAACTTTTGGTGTGTGTGATGTCATTTTTCTTTGATTCATTTTTATTTCTTCCTTTGATCTAATAGTTGCTCAGTAGCATGTTGTTTGATCTCTATATATTTATGGTTTTTCCAGCTTTCTTCTCCTATTTGTTTTTAATTTAACATGGTTGAGACTTATTCACATCTGTTTTTGGGGAACACTAATAGAAGGAAAGTTTAAAGTTCCAAGGAAAGATATGATAGAATGAGAGGTACCATGGAATATTAGAAAATGTACGATTTCTTGCTTAACCTTTGTGTTACCTTGGGTACGTTTGTTAAAAGCATCTGACCCTCAATTTCCTCATTTATAACGAAGATAAACTTTACTAGGTTATTGTGTTGATTAAATGAAATGTTTTCTGTTTTTCCTTTCTCCTTTCTAAAATCTGATGGGAAAACTGAACTAAATCTAGCTTAGTTTTTCTTTTTCTCCTCTGTTTTCATTTGTGGGCATTAAAATTAAAAAAATCAAAACAGAGGCTTGTTAGCCACTTTGCATGAAATCACAATTACCAGTTCTTATACCAAGTGATCACCTTTGGAATGCTATTATTATTGTTTTGCAATTTGAATGTTCTTGTTACTACAGTAGTCCAAAGACTACTGTGTTCACTCTTCAAGTGTAGCAGTAGAGTCTGCACCCCATACCTGATTTTATTTTTCATTAAAAGTGTTTGGTTGTGAATAACTTTATCTCAATAATTTTGAAATTTTAATTTTACAATAATTAACTTTTTTCTCGGTCTTTTTTTCCCCTCCTTTTCCCCCTCCTAGGTAGAGGCAATGGATTTTTATTTTGAGTGATAAAGAACTGTGTAAAAGATTACCTGCCTACTGTACATTCATTTATATAGTGCAGAATCTTCAAGTACAGTTCTCACAAAACCATTTCCTACACATTTTACAGAGAGTTCTCCTAAAATAAATGTACTACTTACTTCATAACCTTGTAGTATAAGAAAATTATTTTAGAAAATAACAGGTGGTACAGTGGAAAAGTTTTGATAAAAGAAGGCTTATTTTAATGTTTAACACTTTTATCACAGTCAGGAAGGAAGGGAATTACCAATATTTCTCTCTTAAACCTTTCAAAGTCTAGGACCTCAAGATGGGAGGATGAGAATGAAGAGGGGCTGGACTCAACAGCTGATCAGGAGTCAAACGTGACAAAAGCTAACGTTCGCCTTGTTGTGGAGGTGGAGCCATACCGAGAATGGCACCACACTTGGATCGCTTCTGCGATGTCCTAACCCAGACTGTGCAGACCACCATCATTTTAAGAAATTCGACATTTAATTCATAAACTTAGTCATTCTAAGCTGTTACGTTGTAGGCCTTCTGAGGGCAAACTAACACACGTACACACTTTTACACATAAAACTACACCTCTAGACCAGGTTTTTTCCCACTTAGTATCACTGATAGTCTATATGGAAACTCTTCAGAAATGCATCATCTTATAAACTGAGATTTTTCTATGATTTCAAGTTATTCTAGTGAATTGAAAGGCAGTACTTACTGATTCAAATTACACACTGTCCACCCAAAAATTACTTGATTCATCGTCTTAGTATATTCAGTATCATTTCACTCTGAACGTGATGTAACTTTTTACTGTTAGGTGCTCACCTGGTAGGGGTTATCGACTGCCAACAAGTGCCTTGGTGAACCTTTCTCATGGGAGTCGCTCTGAAGGTGGAAATCAGAAGTTGACAGCCATCGTGAAACCACAGCCAGCTGTGAATCACTACAGCTCAAGTCCATCGGTTTCGTCTGGGCACTTGGGAGCCCTGAACCATTCCCCTCAATCAATTTTTGTTCCCTCTCAAGTAAGACTGTCTTTAATTTCTCTCTACCTCCTTTACAAATCACAGGTGCACTGTAAATACAAACTTAATTTGACTTAATTTTTTAAAGTTTTGGTTGAATTCCAGATTTGTTTTAAACTAGTGGGCTAGTGGAGATTGCTATTGAGATAGCATTCTACCTTTGTTGTAAAATTGCAGTTATGTTAAGGAGGAAATTTATTTTAAAAATAATCTTGAAAATGCCTTTTTCTCTTTATGTATCTACTTTCAAACATTAAATTGTTTTTATATAACCGAAATGTCCTATGATATCTGCTATAAAAATGACACAAATTTGAAAGGGACAACTATATCATGTTCATCAAAAACAATTTTCAAGTTCCCACCATGTAATTCATGGGTAATTCCCTTTATTCATCTTCCTGGGGACAAAAATTGAGTTGTTTTGTGTGAGACACATACCTTTATTTAATTCCATGAGCACAAATCTTACCATCCTCTTTAATCCAACTAATACATGCTTATTATAGCTAATTAGAAAACACAGATAAGTAGATAATAACAAAGGAACCAGAAGCAAAAATTCTCTAGAATGTCATAGGTAACTGCTATTAAATTTTTCTGCATATTTTTGCAGAGTTTTAATCTGCATGAAGTCAGTTCTCCATAAGTAATAGCTGATTTTTAATCTATTACTTTTGCGTAAGATGAAGATTTTAAAATAAATGTATTAGATGTTAGTTTAAATGAGATAGTATGTCAGTACATTGAAAGAGAAAAAGAACATGCTGGTGGTGATATATTGATTCAATATAATCTTTCACAGCATTTGTTATACATTAAATACTTTTCAGTAGAACCAATCAAAACCAATTAAATATGAAGGAAGCTATTTTACTCCTATGATCACTGTACTGAGCTCCAGAAGAAAGGAATTGAGATTTCAGATAATGAAAGTCAGATATCCTCTCTCTCATGCTAAATAGTTTTAATGAATAAATTATTTCATTTTTATTAATACTCTATTTTTTCATGTTTCACTTTCTTAAGAAATTTCTTATGCTTTGCCAGGTAACTACTAAAGATGATGATGAATTTTGCAACATTTGGCAGTCCTTACAGGGGTCTGGAAAGGTTCAGCACTTTCAGCCAGCTTTGCAAGAAAAGGTTAGTATACCTTTTTTGATGGACATTCAACTTTAAATAATTTAATATTACATATTTTTTTAGGTATGCAATGATTAATTTTCTTCTGAAATCTCATAAAATAGAAATAACAGTTTTGATTATGAATTTGTATACTTCCATTCAGCTACATATAAAAATGTTTTGGACCAGTGAATGAGAATATAAACAATTTTTCTGTTAAATCACTTTCGGATTTTTTCAGTTGTTTACAAAATCATAACAACTATGTTTAAATTGAACAAAGGCCTTAATGGTACTCATTAACTTATTTATTTCCACTTGAATGTGTGGTTTTCTGCTGGCAGTTAATTGTCTTAACAATGAATGAGCAAATTCACATTCCTTGATAAAGAAGAGGAAAGAAATTCTGCTAAGAGAGTAGACTCAGACCAAAAAAAAAAAAAAAAGACAAAGAAGAAGAAAAGAATTGAATTCCTATGAATTCCTATACCTTTCTTGCATGTTACTGGCCTATCTTAGCTTAGGTCAAGAAGGGATGTTCTTTCAAGTTTATAAATCAGCAGTCTGCACCACGAAGGCCTCATCTATTCTAAAATCCTCCGATGATGGTGGCATTATCAAAGTTAGGGGAAAATAGCAAAGGGAATGATAGTAAAAAGTGAGAGTGACAAAATACCTAGCTCTCCTCTGCCAACATGTTATTATAAGTTTTCTTTAGATCATCCGTACATCGTTTCTAGCTAAATATAACCCATGTCCAGATTTTCAAAACCTCTTTTCTTCTTTAATGTATTTGGTTCTGGTACCACTCCATCTTCAGGAGTGCTTTGTTTTTATTCATTCATTCAACACTTATTTATTGAGTGCCCACCATATGGACTTAGACCAGGGTAATAGTAACCTGTGAGAAGTAGTCAAATGCTAGACATATTTGGAGGGATTGCCAGCTGATGATAAATTAGGTATGGGGATAAAAGAGAAATAATGGATTAAAGGATGTAACTCTTGAGGTTTGAGTAACTAAAAGGACAGAGTGACTATAAAGTACAATGGGGAGGATTGTGGGTCAGTAGATTTGTAGGAGAAGATTAAGAGTTCAGTTTTGGACGTGATGAGTTTGAGATGTGTATTAAACATTTAAGTGCAGATCTAGAGTTGGCCATTGAGTCCGAAGCTCATGGAGGGTGTCCAAGCTGGAGAGAGAATCTGGGGAGTCGTCATCTATATATATGCATGTGTGTGTGTGTATCTGTGTTAACTGTTCTTAATTATCTATATCCAAGGAAGTAGATGTAGATAGAGAAGAGGTCCAATAACTTAGCCTTGGAGAACAACATCCTTAAAGAGTTAGCCACAGAAATGGAGATCACATGGAGGGTTAGCAACAGGGGAGTGGGAGGAGGAGAGGGTGGGGAGAAGGGACAGAGAATAAGTAGCATAGACAGTGGGCAGAAAATAGGGGGAGGGCAATAGTAGTGTGGGAAATGTAGAAGCTAAAGAACTTATGATCCATGGAAATGAACTAAGGGGAGGGTGTGGGTTAGAGGGGTGTGCAGGGTGGAGGGGAATGAAGGGGGGAGGGGACAACTCTAATGGCATAATCAATAAAATACATTATAAAAAGAAATAATAAAAATATATGTACAATAAAAAAAAAGAGAGTGAGTAGGTGAAACTGATAAAGAAGACTGAGAAGGGGCAGCCAGTGAAGCAGAAAGAAAACCAGGAAAGGGTGGTGTCTAAATGCCAAGTGAAGAATGAATGTCATACAGGATCCATGTGTCAAATGTTGCTTTTGGATTATTTAAGATAAAAACTGAGAATTACCCATAGAGCTTAGCACACAAAGGTCACTAGGAACCTTGACAGGAGCAGTTTCAACAGAGTGATAGGAGTGAAATACTGATTAGGAAGGGCTGAAGAGAAAAGAGGAGGAGAGAAGTCAGAGGCCGTCAACATAGGCAACTTTTCAAGGACTTTTGCTCTAAAGGAAATATTCCCTGAGGTTCCTGTTGCCTTTCCTATTCCATTCCTTATTAACCTCTGTTCTTCCTGCCATTCACTGGGACTGTCCCCCAAAACTCCAGAACAGTTTTCTTTTCCCTTTGCCCTGTTGCTTGACTTGTGAGTTTGGCTCTTTCCTCTCTTCTAATTACCTTACAATCTGAATCTAACCTCATTCAAAACCTAACCCATTGTCTCCAACTATCTAGAAGACAGGTATAGATGGACACCCACCATCCCCTCAACCTCAAGATGTCACAGAATTTACCTCACCTGTGGCCTCTTATCTTTATTTGTATAACTAGCATTTTCCCCAGAGTTATAATCTGAAAAGCATGGAATTCAAAATTTTACTCTCCCCTAATGGTTCCTTGCAACGAGACCACAAACCGTTGAGGCCTTCTCAGTGTCTTCAACTGCACCTTAGTCAGTCATCCCAGGCCTTGATTAACCTCTTATGTGCATTTCCTATGTTTTAATTTTTTTCTTTTTGAGTTTTTCTTACATAGTACTGCCTGATCAATCTTTTCTAAAGATCCTGTCATCTGTCTTGGCCCTGTGGTATAATTGAGCAAAGTTTCTAATTAACTCCTGGGTTTGAACTCAGTCTATGCCCCGAGGCAATGTGGCGTGGTAAATCTGGGATTAAACTCAGAATCGGGAAGTTAGGTTTTGTGACTCAAATTGAGCACATTTAATTTTCCTGAGTTTCTTATGTATAAAATTAAGTTCCTGCACTTAGATCATAGTGGAGGTCTTTTCCAGCCCTAAAATAGTGTTATTCAAATACTTAGAATGTGTAGGGCTCCTTGTTTAAGTACTGCTGGAATTCAGCCTCAACTCAAATTAACAGTTAGTCTTTTTATAAGCGGACCCTACCTGATTCTCATATAAAGCATGTCCAAGTTTTTGGTAAAATATTCTGTACCAGTCAAATTTACTTTCCCTTCCCCACAAACAGATGAATCCCATTTCAGCTTATCTATACTTTCTGTTCCTTCTATTTAGGATGCTTTTCCTCTTGTACTACTAAAATTCCTCTTAGTCTCAGCCAGGGTGTTCTAATCGTGTTGCGAACAATTTCCTTGAGGGATCTCAATGCATGAATATTTTCTCAGAACATTCTGCATGCATCTCCTGTTATTATATTTTCTCAGAATATTCTGCATGCATCTCCTATTATTATATGCTATTTCATTACTTATATTGGTTTATATCAATGTGCTCCATTGTTTTATCACCAGTATGTTCCAAGAATTATGAGCCACCATATAACAATACTCATATCCATGAGGCATTAAAATACAGCTTAATATTTATCCAATGAACAAATTCTAGAAAACTCAACATGATAAAAAAAATCAGCTTCTGGGAAAGACAAAACTGGAGGCAGTAAAAAGATCAGTGGTTGCCAGGGGTTAGGCAGAAAGCAAGGGACGAACAGGTGCAGTACAGAAGGTTTTCAGGGTACTGAAAAATACTCTGTGATACTGTTGTCGACGTAAAAGAAACATCCAATCTGTGAAGATTTTTTATGAGTTTATTTGAGCCAAAGGATAATATGCCAGGAAACAAGATCTCACATGTTCCCTGGAATGACAGTTTGCCGTTTCTTTTCTATTTGGCATTAAAGAGGGAACATAAGGAAGATTATAGGAATGTGGGAGAAAGCAGGACAGAGAAATAACAATGATTGAGTTACAGGATAACAAGATTATGTGCTCTCTGAATGGTGATTACCTTTCCAGAGGTCTGAAAAAGAGGCTTCTCAACAGTGTGTTGACCTAGTTGCAGGAAAACAATGGACAGGGCTTAGCTTAAGGCAAAGATAAACCTTTTATTAGAGAAGGTATAGGCCTGAAGCATACTACCCACCTGACCTGCCCAGGAAGGGTAGGAATTCATGATGAGATCATCCTGTGAGGTTACTGTTAGATTTAGATTTATTACAGAGCTGCCTTTTCTTCCCCACTGTAATGGTGGATACATGTCATTGTACATTTGTCCTAGCCCATAGAATGTAAAACACCAAGAATAAACCCAGTGTAAAATGTGGACTTTAGGTGACAATGATGTGTCAATATAGGTTCAGTTGTAATCAGTATACCCATCCCATAAGGGATGTTGATAATGGGGAGGCTATACATGTGCGAGGGCAGGGAACAATTTTGTTATGAACCTAAAATTGCCCTTGAAAAAAGTCTTTTAAAAAAATTCAAGCTTTTCATTGGCAAAATATGAAAAGGTGACTAACACAAATAGCTTAATGTAGATACAACAACCCAAGAAACTACTCAAAACTAGAATGTTTTCTTTATTTCCTTTTTTCTTGTTTAAGATTTTGTTTAGAGAGAGGGAAGGGAGGAAGAAAGAGAGGGAGAGAAACATCAGTGTATGAAAGAATGATCAATCCAGTTGCCTCTCACCACGTACTGGGCCCGCAGCCCAGACATGTGCCCTGGCTCAGAATTGAATCAGCAACCTGTCACTTTGCAGGATGGCACTCAGGCAACTGAACCATGCTGGTCAGGGCTAATTAAAGTTATGGCACGCTTTTTCTCTGAAATGTTACTGTGAACTTAGGTTTTAGAGTTAGAACTCAAATATCGGTTCTCCTATTATTTAGTTCTATAACCAAGTTGCTTTATCTCTTTGAGCCTCAGTTTAGTCATCTGTGTAATAGAATCAAAATCTATCATAGCATTTTTATAATTATAGCATTGTTATAATGATATTAAGATAATGAATACAAAGTGTATCTTAACCATGCCGGGCACATAATAGACACTAACACAATATTTGTTCACACCAGCCCATTGTTCTAATTCCCTTCTTTAGAGTCAAAATATCCCATACTGTACTTCTGTAGCCCAAAACCTCACCAAGCATTATGCTGTGCAAATAGGAATCCCTTGGCCCTTTTTTTTTTTTTAAAATATTTTATTTATTTATTTTTAGAGAGAAGGGATGGGAAGGAGAAAGAGTGGGAGAGAAACATCAATATGTGGTTGCCTCTCATGCATCCCCTACTGGGGACCTGGCCTGCAAGCCAGGCGTGTGCCCTGACTAGGAATCCAACCGGTGACCCCTTGCTTCACAGGCCCATGTGCAGTCCACTGAGCTACACCAGCCAGGGCCCCTTGGCCCTTTTGACTCTTTAAGAACCCGGGATGTTCTATGCATATGAGCTCACTGGACCTTCCTTGGCACTCTGGTGCATGTCACAACTGTTTTCAAGCATGCCCACTGCCAGCTAGGATATGATAGGACTTTGTGCCCAGTGTTCATTATTTGTGCTCAGAAGAAAATAAATAGGGCTCACTAAAAACAAAACTGTGATATAATAAATTTGTATTGAACATCTGCGTTTGCTTCCTCTTCTGCTTCAACTGTGGAGAGTTATCTATATCTTGTTGCCTTCAGGCCTCCTCTCCCTCTCAGAAAACAAAGGAATGTGATTATGATCTTTAGACAAAACTTATTCATGCCATTTTGCAAATTCTGTGCATCCCTGTACTGCCTTGGTTGCTGTAGCTTTATAGTCAGCCTTGCTATCTGGTCATAGTCTTCAATCATTTGAAAACCTTGACATTCTATAGATACTAGTTAATATTGGGTTGGCCAAAAAGTCCATTTAGTTTTTTCTGTAAAATAAAAGACACATTTTTCATTTCACCAATAACTTTATTGATCTGGGTATTTGGAGTATGTCGGCTATCTCCTGTGGTGTAACATTGGTTGTTCTCAGTTAATGTCTTGATTTGATTCCTCTCAACTCCAGTTGGTCTGCCCAGCTGTGGAGCATCGTCCAGTGAGAGATCCCCAGCATGAAACTTGGCAAACCACTTTTGACATGTTCAATCAGTCACAAGACCTTCTCCATACACTGCACAAGTCTTTTTTTTGTGTTTCAGTTGCATTTTACCTTTCTTGAAATAATAAGGCACAATGTGCCAAAAATGTTGTTTATTTTCTTCCATCTTCAATTTTAAATGACTACACAAAAATTCATCAATTTTGATAAGTTTTTTTAAAAATGCATGCTTATATTACAGATGTCACAACACAGTCTAACAGAGTTGTTTCAAATGAAGTTAAAGACAACTAAATGCTACTAGAGCCAACCAAACGAACTTTTTGGCCAGCCCAGTAAAAATCAGGTCTTGTAGGAAGGGATGAAGAAGGGCTAATATCCTCAGCTTTCATATCAGAGGCAGAAATGATAAATTTCCAAAAACGTTTTTAATAGAATTTTTTTAAATAATGAAGACAAGAGAATAGTATAATCAACCCACAGATATCCATCCCTTACCTTTCATTTCCCACCCCAACTTTCCCAGAGATAGGAATATTTTTAAGCAAATCTAGAGGAATTTTTTTAATTTTTAAAAATATTTGTTTGTTTGTTTGTTTGTTTACTTATGAGAGAGGGGCAGAGTGTGAGAGAAACATCATTGTGAGAGAGAAACATCAATTGGTTGCCTCTCACACACCCCCAACCAGGGACCTGGCCCACAACCCAGGTGTGTGTCCTGATTAGGAACTGAACTGATGACCCTTCGGTTTGCAGGATGATGCCCAACCCACTGAGCCACATTTGTCAAGGCTAGGGGTATCTTTAAGAGGCTGATAATTCTGTTGTAAAGAAACGTTTACCTAAAATTTAGTCATTTCTTTCGTTTCTGTCTTAACTTCAAGCAAAATAGATTTAATTTTTCCTATTAAAAGTAGCATTATTGTAAAATGTTAGTTTTCTATGTATCTTGCTAAGTAATGTATAGAGCAATGTGTGGAGTGATGATCATTATGTTAATAATGTTTATTTCTGAGGGTGGAATTTGAGTGGTTTTTAAAATTCCCTGTACTTTCCTTTATTCCTTAATCTTTCTCTAGTAAGCTATGTAATTTTAATAAAAATAGTAATTATTAAACATTGAAGATAAGTAGTTATAATATTAAGAGTTTCTTTAAATCATTTATAAGAATTTTAACTTTCAGGGTGCAATTTTACCTCAAGAAATAAGTCAAGTAACTCAACATCATAAATCCAGCTTACAAGACAACAGTGTTAAATATCAGCAAAGAAAACATGAGCCTCACAGAAAATGTAAGTTTTAAGGTAAAACAGTATACTTGTGGTGTTAACTGCTTCTTTTAATTTTTTTAATTAATAGCTTTACTGAATTATAATTCACATAACACAATTGCTTATTTTAAAGTATGCAGTCAGTGTTTTTTGGGTTTGGGTTGGGTTTTTTTTGTTTGTTTGTTTGTTTTTTGGGGGGGTGGGGTGTTTTTTGTTGTTGTTTGTTTGTTTGTTTTTTCACAAGTTAATACAACCAGTGCCACCATCTAAATTGAAAATATTTTCATCACCCCCAGAGCTATCATATCTATTAGCAGTTGCTCCTCTCACACCTGGCAACCAGCAGTTTACTTTCTGCCTCTGTGAATTGGCTTATTCTGGACATTTCACAGAAACAGAATTATAAAATAGTGTCCTTTTATGGCTGGACTTTTTCAATTGGCCTACTGTTTCCAAGGTTCTTCCATGTTATATGTCGTTGCATGTATCACTACCTTATTCCTTTTAATGGCTAAATAATATTGCATTGTACAGATACTACATTTTGTTTACCATTCATCTCTTGGTGAACATTTGTGAAATTTCCACTTTGGGGTTATAATGAATAATGTTGCTATGAATATCTGTGTACAAGTTTTTGTATGAACATATCTCTGCAGTTCTCTTGGGCATATATGAATGAGTAGAATTACTGAGTCATATGTTAACTCTATGTTTAACTTTTTGTGGAACTATAAACTGTTCTCCAAAATAGTTGTACCATTTTACATTTCCACCAGCAATGTATATGTGTCTCACTTTTCCACATCCTCCATAACAGTTGTTATTGCCCATGTTTTTCATTACAGCCATCCTAGTGGGTGTGAAGTGGAGCTTCTATCAGCAACTAATAATGTTGAGCATCTTTTCATGTGCTTATTGGCTGTTTGTATATCTGGGGAAATATGTATTCAAATTATTTGCTCATTTGAAATTGAGTTATTTGTCTTTTTGTTCTTGGTTTGTAAGGATTCTTGACATATCCTGTATACCACAGGCTCATCTGGTGGTTTTTGTTTGTTGTTTTGTTTTGGTCGCCTGTGCTTTAGGTGTCATAACTAAGAAACTACTGCCTAGTCCAAGGTCATAATGATTTATACATGTTTTGTTTTGTTTTTTTTCTAAGAGTTTTATACTTTTAGCCCTTACACTTAAGGTTTTTTTCCTTCCCATTTTTGAGTATTTGTATATGGTATGAGGTAGGGATCTGTATTCATTCTTTTTCATATGGATATCTAGTTGTCCCAGCACCATTTGCTAAAATACTGTTCTTTCCCCCAGTGAATTGTCTTGGCACCCTTGTCAGAAATCTATTAACCATAGATGTATGGGATTATTTCTGACCTCAATTCCATTGCATTGATTTACATGCCATCTTTATGGTAACAGCACACCATCTTAATTACTGTACATTTGTTATAATTTTGAAATTGGGGAGTTTGAATCTTCTAACTTTTTTCCCAGATTGTTTTGTCTGTTCTGCTCCCTTGCATTTTCATATGAGTTTTAGGATCAGCTTATCTATTTCTGCAAAAGTGTCAGCTGGAATTTTTATAGAGATTGTGTTGAATCTGTAGATCACATTGGTGTCATTATCTTTTTAACAATATTAAGTCTTCCTATCCATGAACATAAAATGTCTTTCCATTTATTTAGGTCTTCTTTAATTTCTTTTAATGATGTATTATAGTTTTCAGTGTACAAGTCTTACACCTTTTTTGTTAAATTTATTTCTAAGTATTTTATTTTTTACGGCTATTATCAATAAAACTCTTATTTTCTTATTGTTCCTTATGATACAGAAATAAAACTGACTTTTGTGTATTGATCTCATATCCTTCCATCTTTTGGAAGTTATTAGCCCTGATATTTTGTGGCCTTTGCAAATACAGTTTTACTTTTTCCTCTACAGTCTGAGTACTTTTCTTTTTCTTGCCTAACTGCTGTGGCCAGAACCACCAGTACGATATTAATAGACATGATGAGAGTGAACATTCTTATCTTGTCTTGATCTTAGGGATAACGTTCAATCTTTCAGCAGTAAGTGTAGTGTTAACCATGGGGTTTTGGTAGATGCCTTTTGTTTTTGGAGGAAGTCCCCTTCTATTCCTAGGGAGTTTTTTGTTTTTCTTAGATATTAGATTTTGTTAAATGCTTTTTCTGTGTCTATTGAGGTGATTATATGGTTTCCTTGAAAATTTTTGCATCCGTAGTCATAAGGGATATTTTAAATTTTCCTTTCTTGTGATGTCTTTGATTTTAATATCATGGAAATACTGATATCATAGACTGTCGGGTATAACAGTTTGACAGAGCTCCAGCCTTTTTCTGATCTCTCTGTGGTTTTTTGCCAAAAATGCTAGCTGTTATTTTTGAAGGCTACGTGGAGCTGGAGACTGAGAAATGGGGTTAGAGCATATAAAAATGCCACAAAGTTCACTCTTCTGAGATTTTGTCTTTTTTCTTGAGTAAATCTTCCCTGATTGCTGCAAGCCTTTGATTAACTTCCATAGTTCTGAAAATTTGGATTTTAGTAAATTATGTCCATTGTCTCATGTCTTTTATGGAGGAGAGAATTTTTAAAGGTCCTTACTCTGACGTTTTTGCTGATGCCTTCACACTAAAACCACTTCTCGTGATTTTATTTAAAGTAATCCAGTTACATTTTGTGTATGTAAACACTTGCTAGTTAAATTAATCCAAACCATGTTACGGATTTTTGTTAAAAAATAAGTACAGATATTTTGTTAATAATATTCCCTTACCTAGTTTGTATGTTTTTACTCTTCTCCTTTCTCAGTAGCATCTACTGTGTTCCAGGCACAAGAGATGCAGAAATGAGCATCTTCATCTTGCACTTACTTGTTCTCATCTCTTGATCAAAGTGTTTCCAAACTGCAGCAAATTGCTCTTTATGTTTAAAATGTGACGCATTTTTTATTGATTCATTTATTTATTCAACTGCTACGTCTTGAGTGATTATGTGTGAGTTGCTGGGAATGCATAAATGAACAAACAGACAAGTTTTTACTTTTTTTTCTAATAAGCCCTGCAAATGGAAGGCCTCAAAAAATTGGGTAAAAATTCAAGAGTTGTTCCTCTCCGTGGAAATCTTTAGCAAAAGATGAAAGATTTGTACAGTCTGAAGAGAAACCAGAGTGTAAGTTTTTACATTCTAAAGTGGAATCTGATCATAGCCAAAGAAACAATACATTCCATTATCTGTAGTAATGATAAATGCTATGATGAAAAATAAAGGTCAGGAGGATAAAGTGATAGGTGTCCTATTTTAAATAGGTGGTTAAGGAATGCCTATTTGAGAACACAGTATTTAAACCGAAACCCAAATAAATGGGCAGTGGAATGTCATAAGCTATGCAGAAAGCTAGCCAAAGAGATTTCCAGCAGAAGAAACATCAGCTGCACAGTCTTAGTTCTGATTTGTGTGTGTGTGTGTACATATATATATATGTATATATATATATATATGTACACACACACACACATATATATATAAAAAAAGCATATATATGCTTTTTATGCATTTATATGGGACTTATAGTGTTAAAAATAATTTTTAAAATGTTTTTCTAAAAAGCGATTTTTAAAAAATTTAATGTAGCTTTATGATTTTGGTTCAGTTTGATAACTGTTAGACTATATATTTTATTAAGATTTTATTTATGTTTAGAGAGAGGGCAAGGGAGGGAAAAGGGGGGAGAGAAACATCGATTTGAGAGAGAAACATTGGTTGCCTCTTGTATGCGCACTAACCGGGAACCGAATCCCCAACCAAGGCATGTGCCCTGAGGGGACGCAAACTAACGACCTTTGGCTTCATGGGATGACATCGACCAACTAAGACCAGTCAGGGCTAGACTATGATTTTGTATCAGTATTTTTTCTTTTATATTTTAAGTTAAATATAGATTAATGTCTGTTTTTTTAATATAATTTATTGATTATGCTATTACAGTTGTCCCAATTTTTCCTCCTTTTTCCCCCTCCACCCAATACCCCCATTCCCTCTAGCAATCTCCCACCATTAGTTCGTGTTCATGGGTCGTGCTACAAGTTCTTTGACTTCTCCATTTCTTATACTATTTTTAACACCCTCTGTCTATTTTGTACTTACAATTTATGCTTCTTAATCCCTGCACCTTTCCCCCTATTCTCCCCCTTTCCTCTCCCAGTTAATAATCCTCCAAATGATCTCTGTGTCTATGATTCTGTTCTTCTTCTAGTTGTTTGGTTAATTTGTTTTTCAGATTCAGTTGTTAATAGTTATCAATTTGTTGCTATTTTAATGTTCATAGTTTTGATCTTCTTTTTCTTAAATAAGTCCCTGTAACATTTCACATAATAATGGTTTAGTGATGATGAACTCCTTTAGCTTTACCTTGTCTGTGAAGCACATTGTCTGCCTTCTCAGTACAAATCATAACTTTGCCGGATAGAGTAATCTAGGTTGTAGGTCCTTGTTTTTCATCACTTTGAATACTTCTTGCCAGTCCCTTCTAGCCTGCAAAGTTTCTTTAGAGAAATCAGCTGATAATCTTATAAGAACTCCTTTGCAGATAACTCTCTTCTTTTCCCTTGCTGCTTTTAAGATTCTCTCTGTATCTTTAACCTTTGGCATTTTAATTACAGTGTGTCTTGGTGTGGTCCTCTCTGGGTCTCACTTGTTTGGAACTCTCTGTGCTTCCTGGACTTGTATGTCTATTTCCTTTGCCAAACTGGGGAAGTTTTCTTTCATTTTTTTCAAGTAAGTTTTCAGTTTCTTGCTGTTCCTCTTCTTCTTCTGGCATACTTATGATTCAGATGTTGGTACATTTGGAGGTGTCCCCAAGTCTCCTTAGACTATCCTTGGTTTTTTTTTTTAATTTATTTTTCTTCTTGATATTCTGATTGAATGCTTTTTTTTTCCTTATGATCCAGATCATTAATTTGAATCTCAGCTTCATCCCCTCCTCTGTTGGTTCCCTAAGATTTTTCTTTATTTCATTTAATGTAACCTTCATTTCTGCATGGGTCTTTTTTATGCTGTTGCCACACTCAATGAGTTCTTTAAGCATCCTGATAACTATTCAGTGTTCTGATGTCTGCATCTGATACATTGCTTATCCATTTCATTTAGTTCTTTTTCTGGAGTTCTGTTCTGTTCTGTTCTTTCATTTCAACCATATTTCTTTGTCTTCTCAATTTGGAAGCCTCCCTGTGTTTGTTTCTGTGTTTTAGGTAGAGCTGTTTTGACTCCCTGTCTTAGTAGCATGGCCTGTTGTAGAAAAGGAGCCTGTAAATTGTGTGGGGTGGAGCCTTCAGTAATCACCAGGGTAGGGCAACCCATTTCACTGCTTTCTGGTTCTGTGTGGGTGGAAGGCTAGGAGAGGGGAAGTGCTACTGCCTGGCTTCTGGAGGTTTGCCCAGGAGTAAGCTGTCTCCCCGTACACCACTGGTATGCCCATCCAGCTGTTGCCCTGTCACTGAATCCCAGAAGGGGTGGGTCTGTGTCCGTCCTGAGTGTGCAGACCCTGTAAGAGGATTCTCCTGAAAATCCAGCAGTTTCTTTCGCCACCACAACCCCTACTGGTTTTTACAGCCAGAAGTTATGAGGCTTTATATTCCTGGCACTGGAACCCTGGACTGTGTGGTCTGGCCTAGGACTGGGATCCCTTGATCCCGAGGCATCACTCCTGACTTTTATCCACCACATGTGAATGTGGGACCTCCTGTTTTGCTTCTCTGTGCCTCATTGCATCTCTGCCTCTGCTCCCTGTCTGGATGAATTTGGCTTCTTTAAATCCTTGGTTGTTGGACTTCCATAGAGTTTGATTTTCTGACAGTTCTAGGAGATACTTGTTTTGTGGTCTACTTGTAATTTTTTCTGTAGTTGTGCAAGGAGGCAAAGCGTGTTTATATATGCCTCTGTCTTGACCAGAAGTCAGATTAATGTCCTTATAAACATGACAAATATAGCTTGAAGATTGTATATTCAATTGAAATACATTGTGATTATTCAAATTATTATTTACGTAAATGTATATAAATTATTTGTATCATGTGGACTTCTGATTATTTTTCCTGTGTGTGTCTCAGTAAACTCACTGAGTTTACTGAGAGAGTAAACTCACTTCTCTCCTTTTTGCAAAATTACTTCCTTTCCTAACTCCTTCCTTCTTCCTTCCCCCCTTCCTTCCCCCCTTCTTTCCCCTCTCTCTGTTCCCACGCTTTCCTTCCTATTCTGGCTGTGTCCCTTCCTTTTCTACCTTCATCCCATCCCTTTTCTTCCCTCCCATCCCCTTCCCCTACTTCTTTCCTCACCATTCCTGCATATTTTTGTGCCTTTCTTTTTCCTTCCCTTTGTATCCCTTCCTTTTTCTTTCCTTCCTCTTCTAATTCATTAGTTTAATTTCCCATTATTCCCCCAGTTTCCTTTTAACATTAATACTAAAATAGCTTCCTAATTGGTCTCCTTCTCTCTAATCAATAAGCCATTGCCGTATTTTAATTTTCCCTAGTGCACAGTTCTGATCAGGTAACTACTGTCTGCTGAAAACCTTTCTGTGAATTGGCCTTTGCCTTTTGTCTACCAGTTTAATTCCGTACTCTTTAATACCTCTTGGACCGTAGCACCAGCCTTTCTCTTGAGTGCAGTTAAGCTCCATTACTTATACTCCTTAACTTCCAGCAGAACTAGTCTATTCAAAGTTTAAAAACACATTCTTTGTTCTCTGTTTCCATGTCTTTTTTCCTGTTATTTCCTTTGCCTGGAATACTTAGCCTCCTTTTTTGCCCATCGGAAACCTGCTATCCTTCAAGGCTCAGTTAGATGCCATCTTTTCTTTTTTCTTGTTGTTGTTATCTGTATCTCCTCTCCCCCTCATCTAGATTGTAAGTTCCTCAATATCAGGGTCTTCGTCTTGGAATTATGTGAATTTTTAACATAGTACCTGTGTTGGTAAAATTTGGTAAATTTAATTAGTGTGCAGCAGTTCTTTCATTTACCAAAATTTCTATTTTCTTGTCTCCAGTTAAAGAAGAGAGTAAGAGCCCCAAAACTGAAAGTCGGTCACAAAAAATGTCAAGTAACCAGGTAAGCTAAGTAATGAAATACTCAGGAGCCAACTTTTTATTGCAATTGGTGGCTTTGTGGCATTGGACTGAATTTTACAGCCCTTACAATAAAATCCATAAGGTGTGTGGCAAGGGGATGCTGAAGGATAGTCCGAGAGTCACTTGGATGGATGGTTGCACAGCTGGAGTCCAGGATTTGGAACTAGAAATACCTGAAACCCTGGTTCTTTTGTTTAAAGTTGGGTGACCTGCAGCAATGCACTGCATTTCTCAGCCTCAAGGTCTTCATCTTTAAAATGGAGACAAAAACAGATCATATGTCCCCTGACTGATGTGGCTCACTGGATTGTGCACGGGCCTGTGAACCAAAGGGTCCCCAGTTCAGTCCCAATCAGGGCACATTCCTGGGTTGCAGGCCAGGTCCCCAGTAGGGGCCATGTGAAAGGCAACCACACATTGATGTTTCTCTCCCCCCCTTTCCCTGTTTAAAAACAAATAAATAAAATTTTTTAAATAATCACTTGTCTCTCATTATATATCATCTATATATACACACCTACAAACATACTTAGGTACATAAATCTGTATATGTATATATAAGTATAGAAATATGCTTTTATATATATAGTAAAAGAATATGGATCAGCACTATAAAGTTAACTTAATTCCTTGGAGCTAGGTTGCAGGGGGAAGCAGAAGTTTATGTTTTATTATTTGTAGTCGTTGCTGTTTGATATGAAGTATGATCAAAGTGTAACAAATTTTAATCTAAAAAAAGTCAGCATGTACCGTTATCATGTGTATATGTTTGTAGGTATATTTTAATACAGAGTTTGAAAAAATTAGATCTCTTATAACTAGTAATATATCAAATGTATAAAAGATATCTTCGCAGAATATTTGGTATATAACAGGTTCTCAATAAATAGAATCCATTAATATTTACTTTTTTAGCCCTGTCTGGTATAGCTCAGTGGATTGAGCACGGGCCTGTAAATCAAAGGATCGCGGTTCGATTCCCAGTCGGGGCACATGCCTGGGTTGCAGGCCAGTTCCCAGCAGGGGACGCATGAGAGGCAACCACACATTGATATTTGTCTCCTTCTCTCCCCCTCTAAAGATAAACAAATAAAATCTTTAAAAAATATTTACTTTTTTATCCATTAATATTCTATGTTTTAATTATATTTTATTGATTATACCATTACAGATGTCCCACTTTCTCCCCCTTTGCATCCCTCCACCCAGCACCCCACTACTCCCTCAGGCAATCCCTGCACCATTGTTCATATCCATGGTTCATACCTATAAGTTCTTTGGCTATTCCATTTCCTGTACTCAACTTTACATCCCCATGAGTATTCTATAACTGCCTATTTGTACTTCTTAATCCCCTCATCTCTTCACCCACTCTTCCCAGAACCCCCTTGCACCTGGTAACCATCAAAACACTCTTCTTATCCATGATTCTGTCTCTCTTCTTGTTTGCTTAGTTTGTTTTTTAGATTCAGTTGTTGATAGATATGTATTTCTTGCCATTTTATTTTTATAGTTTTGGTCTTTTTCTTGAATAAGTCCCTTTAACATTTCATATAGTAATGGTTCGGTGATGATTAACTCTTTTAGTTTTTACCAGTCTGACTAGCTCTTTATCTGTGCTTTGATTGTAAATGATAGCTTTTCTGGGCAGAACAATCTTGGCTATAGGTCCCCACTTTTTATGACTTCGAATATTTCTTGCCAGTCCCTTCTAGCCTGCAAAGTATCTTTTAATAAATCAGCTGACAGTCTTATGAGAACTACCCTGTAGGTTACTAACTGGTTTTCTCTTGCTGCTTTTAAAATTCTCTCTTTATCTTTAACCTTTGCATTTTAATTATGATGTATCTTGGAGTGGGCCTCCTTGCGTCCATCTTGTTTAGGACTCTGTGTGCTTCCTAGACTTGCATGTCTATTTCCTTCAGCAAATTAGGGAAGTTTTCTTTCATTATTTTTTCAAATAGATTTCCAATTTCTTGCTCTTTCTCTTCTTCTTCTGGCACCCACATGAGGCAAATGTTGGAATTCTTGAAGTTGTCCCAGAAGCTGCTTACAGTTTCCTCTTTTTTATTATTATTATTCTTTTTCTTCTTGTTCTGATTGATTGTGTTTTGATTCCTTATGCTCTGTATCATTGATTTGATTCTCAGCCTCTGCCACTACTGTTGTTTCCTGTAAATTGTTCCTGTTTCCCTGTAAATTGTTCTTTATTCCAATTGGTGTACCCTTTGTTTCTGACTGGGTCTTTTTTTATACTGTGAGGTCCTCACTAAGTACCTTGAGCATCCTTATAATCAGTGTTTTGAACTCTGCATCTAATAGATTGCTTATCTCAATTTTGTTTAGCTCTTTTCCTGGAGTTTTGATCTGTTCTTTCATTTGGGCCATGTTTCTTTATCTCCTCATTTTGGCAGCCTCCCTGTGTTATTTCTATGTATTAGGTACAGCCGTTATGACTCCATATCTTGGTAGTATGGCCTAATGTAGTAGTTGTCCTGTAGGGTCCAGTGGCACAGCCTCCCCTATCACCCAAGCTGGTTACACAAGTACACCCTCCTTTTGTAGTTGAGCCTTATTGCTATTGGCAGGTCAATGTGAGGGATTTATCCAGGCCAGTCAGCCATAAGGATTGGCTGTGACCACTGACCACCAACCTCCACCCACTGTGGAAGATCAGCTGTGGAGAGGCAAGGTGGTGGTGCTCTGACATGGTCTGTAGCTGTCCATTGGGTACAGATGCTCTGGGGTTTGGGGGGTAGCGTAGGCCATGGTCAACCCTCATCTCTGTTCTACTTAGGATTACTCGGCATGAGCTATAAAGTAATCTGAGATGGTTGCTACTTGTTCTGGGCTTGGAATTCCCAGGCAAAACCAAGCTGTGATTCTAGTCTGGTTGCTCCTAGTGCTGGGCCTGCAGCCACTTAGCAAGAGGTATGGGGACTAGGGGCTTACTGAGGTCAGCTGTTGCTTGTTTGATAGGATTTAGGAAGTTGTGAAGCAGGAGCCAAGACCAACTATTCATATGGAAAAGTACCTGTTAACAGCTAAGGTGGGCCATAAGTTGTGGCACAGAGTCTCAGGGGATCTCCAGGGCAGGGTAAACAGTGTTAACCAGGTTGGCACAGTCTCAGATATGGCTCCAGCCTGCCAGCTCTGTGGTTCTGTGGGTGGGGGAGTTCAGAAAAGGGACAGTGGCCTCTGCCTGCCTTTCTGTCTGGGAGACAGCTGTCCCCCAGCTCTTGCTTTGATGTCAGACACTTCACTTCCTCCCTGTATGCCACCAGTGCCTTTCAACCACTCCCCTCCCCATGCTGGAGCTCAGAGAGAGTGAGTCTGAGAAAGTCTGCGTGCAGGTTCTTTAAAAGGAACTGCTTGGGACTCCAGAAGTTTCTTCCACTGACTCACTCCCTGCTGGGTTTTGCAGCCAGAAGTTGTGGGGACTTATCGTCCTGGCCCTGGAACACTGGGCTGGAGGGCCTGGGTTGGGCTGGGACTTCTTGCTTCCCAGATATCCCTCCCGAATTTTATCCACCCAACATAGATACAGGACCAGTCTGTTGCCCATCTCTGCCCCTCCTACCAGTCTGGATGGATGTGGTGTCTTTAATTCCATAGTTGTCAGACTTCCATTCAACTTGATTTCTGACAGTTCTGAGTTGATGGTTATTCTATAGTTTAACTGTAGTTTTGAAATTGGTTGTGTGAGGAAGCATGCTGTGCTTACCTGTGCCTCCATCTTGACCGGAAGTTTAATCTATTAATATTTAGATATCAGTAAAATAGTTGATTTATATGACTTTTAAGGCCCTCTTCTGCCACTCTTATTCTATAATTTTCTTCATGTCATACACCCGTTTGGTAAAGCCTATGGACTCCTTCTCAGGATGATGTCTTAATGCTAAAAAAAAATGCACATAATATGTGAAAGAAAACCAATTATACTGAAATAGGATTAGAATCACCCCTGTTGTGTTTTACTGCCTATATTCATAATGTAAAGGAATCCTGAATTCTTATTTAGAAATTAATGAAGATGAATATGTAATTTTTTTCCTCATCTAAGTTTACAGGCCCGCCTTTTTTTCATATGATATAAAAGGGAGAATATCACATTTTTAAAAGTTTACAGCAATTTATTTAGAACACTATTAAGTAGTGTTACTATAAATTTTATTTGAACAAAAATCCTCCCTTGTACTCTTTTTATAGACATTTGGACGGCCTGACAAATGTAATACTAAGCTACTAAAGAGAAATGAAAGTACAGAAGTCTCAGAAAATCAAAAGGTTGGGACTGGTTATCCACATGCTGTTGATAAGGTAAATGAACATTTATTAACTTGATTTTCCCACTGTTTACTACCTGGTTTGATGATTGGGTGAGAATTAAAAACCATTTTTGTGCATAAAAGTCTTAGCTTTCTGTTTCTATGTCCTTGGACTTTCGTCTTCATGCACAAAATGTTATTCTTTCAGCCTAACACTGGATTTGAGAACTTTTTAGCATCCTTGAATATCTCCAAAGAAAACGAAGTACAGTCATCTCATCATGAAGAGCCTCCAAGTGAAGAACATTTGTCACCACAGTCATTTGCTATGGTTCGTATTTTGTAGGAGCTTTTATGCTGTGGTAATTTCAGTGTTCTTGGCCATGAATACACATCCCATGCAACTGTTAAAACACTTTCTGTCATGTAGACTAGCGTGTTAATCTTACTGTCATCCTGTGAGGAAAACCAACCCTTTTTTCTTTTTTCTCTTTGGACCATACGTAACTCCCTTACTTTTCAAACATTGCTAGTAGATAGTTTGGTCAAAAGGTAAGTAGTAACTATAAACTTTTTCTTACTTCAGGCTACTGATTTTCCTTGTTCTTTATCTGAATGTAGTTACTGTTTTAATTTTTAACAATGTAACTCATTAAAAGAAGGATCAGTAAGCTCTATAATTCTGTTAACTTTTTTCCCCTTCCCCCACCATCTCCATACCAATCATTTGGACAACAGAAGGGAACGCGGATGCTTAAAGAAATTCTAAAAATTGATGGCTCTGACCCTCTGGACCATAAGAACAAATCGAAACAGTTTGGTAATGAAGTCACTGTTTCTTCTAATAGAAGAGATGAATGTGTACCTTCCTCACAATCTAAACAAAATAAGAAATTAAGTAAGTAAACTAAGTGCAACTACTAATAACATCATTTCAAAACTTCAGTGTACTTTTTATCGTGTGTCCTTTAAAGATGAAACTACTGGGGGTTTATTACTTTATTTTTATTGTCTACACTATTAGAGATGCCCCCATTTCTCCCTCCTCTGCCCACCTCCACCCTACCCTTGCCCCTACTTCCCTGCGGCCATCATCACATACTGTTGTCTGTGTTTGTGGCTTGTGCATATATGTTCTTTGGCTAATCCCATCACCTTCTTTCATCCAGTCCTTTCCTCTCCCTCCCTTCTGACAGCTGTCAGTCTTCCATATATCCATGCCTGTTTCTATTTTGTTCCTCAGTTTATTTTGTTCATTAGATTCCACATACAAATGAAATCATAGGGTATGTGTCTTTCACCAACTGGCTTATTTCACTTAGCATAATAATCTCCAGGTCCATCCATGCTCTTGCAAAAGCTAAGAGTTCCTTCTTTTTATGGCCACATCGTATTCCGTTGTATACACGCACCACAGCTTTTTATCCACTCCTCTACAGATGGGCACTGGGGCTGTTTCCAGGTCTTGACAGTTGTAAATAATGCTGCTGGTTTGAACATAGGGGTGTATATATTCCTTCTAATTGGTGTTTTGGAATTCTTAGGATATATTCCCAAAAGCGGGATGACTGGGTGAAAAGACAGCTCCATTTTTAATTTTTGAGGAAACGTCAAGCTGTTTTTCATAGTGGTTGCACCAATCTCCATTCCCACCAACAGTGCAGAAGGGTTTCCTTTCTCCACGTTTTTGCCAACCCTTGCTGTTTGTTGATTTACTGAGGATAGCCCTCTGGCAGATGTGAGGGGGTAGCTCACTGCAGTTTTAATTTGTATCTCTCTGCTGATTAGTGATGTTGAGCACTTTCCATATGTCTCTTGGCCATTTGTATGTCCTCTTTGGAGAATTGCCTATTCTGGTCCCTTCCCCATTTTTTAATTGGATTGTTTATCTTCCTGATGTTGAGTTATATAAGTTCTTTATATATTTTGAAAATGAATCTCTTATTAGGTGTACCATTTGCAAATATGTTCTCCCATACAGTGGAATCCCTTTTCATTTTGTTGATGGTTTCTTTTGTTGTGCAGAAGCATTTTGTGTAATTTGATGTAATCCCATTTGTTTATTTTTTTCCTTTTTTTCCCTTGGCCAGAGGAAATATATCAGAAAAAATATTGCTATGAGAAATGTCTGAGATTTTACTGCCTGTGTTTTTTTCTAGGATGTTTATGGTTTCACAGCCTACATTTAAGTCTTATATCCACTTTGAGTTTAGTCTTGTGTGTGGTATAAGTTGGTGGTCTAATTTATTGCACGGACATGTCCAATTTCCCAGTACCATTTATTGAAGAGACTGTCCTTATTTTACACTCTTACCTCCTTTGTCAAGTATTAATTGACCACATCAATTAACTTGGGTTGATTCCTGGACTCTCTGTTCACTTCCATTGATCCACATGCCTTTTCTTATACCAGGACCAGACTGTTCTGACTACATTGGCCTCGTAGTACAGTTTAATATCAGGTATTATGATCCCTCCAACTTCGTTCTTTTTTCTCAAGATTGCTAAGGCTATTTGGGGACTTTTTTTGTTACATATAAACTTTTGGAATATTTGTTCTAAATCTGTGGAATATGCCATTAGTATTTTAATAGAAATTGCATTCAGTCTATGGTTTGCTTTGGGTAGTATGGATATTTTAATAATGTTAATTTTTTAATCCATGAACACAGTATATGTTTCCACTTATTTGTATCTTCCTCAGTTTCTTTCTTCAATGTCCTATAGTTTTCCAAATACAGATTTTTACCTCCTTAGTTAAATTTATTCCTCGTTACCTTTTTTGTGTTGTTCTTATAAGAGTAAACATGATTCTTTTATTTGTTTCTCTAATAATTCATTGTTGCTGTATAAAAATGCCACTGATTTCTGAATGTTAATTTTGTATTTCTATTTCACCAAATTCATTTGTTAGGTTTATTTTTTGGTGGAGTCTCTAGGGTTTTCTGTGTATAATATCATGTCTTCAGGAAATGACAGTTTTACTTCCTCCTTTCCAATTTGTATACCCTTTATTTCTTCTTGTCTGAATGCGGTGTCTAGGACTTCCACTATAATGTTGAATAAGATTGGTAAAAAGCGGACAGCCCTGTCTTCCTCCTGGTTGTAAGGAAAATACTTTTTTGGTGTTTGCCCATTGAGTATGATGCTGGCTGTAGGCTTTTCGTACATGGCCTTTATTATGTTGAGGTATGTTCCTTCTTTTCCCACTTTTTGAGAGCTTATATCATAAATTAGTGCTGGATTTTATCAAAATCTTTTTCTGCATCTTTTGATAATGGTCGTGTTATTTTTGTCTTTTAATTTTGTTTATGTGATATACCACGTTTATTGATTTTTGCATATATTGTACCAACCTTTCATCCTTGGGATAAATCCCAGTTTACCGTGGTGTATGATCTTTGTAAGATATTGCTGGATCCGCTTTGCTAATATTTTGTTGAGGACTATAGCATCTGTGTTCATCAGGAATAATTGATCTATAATTTTCTTTCTTTTTAGTGTCTTTATTTGGTTTTGGAATAAAGATAATGGTGACCCTGTAAAAAGAGGTAGGAAGTCTTCCATTCTCTTGAATTTTTTGGAATAGTTTGAGGAGAGGTGTTAGTTCTTTGAATGTTTGGTAAAATTTGCCTGTGAAGCCATCTGTTCCAGGACTTTTGTGTGCTGGAAGTTTTTTGATTACTGCTTCAATTGTTGGTTGTAATCTGTCTATTCAGGTTTTCTGATTCTTCCTGATCTGTGTTAGAAGACTGTATGTTTCTAGGATTTATCCATTTTGCCCAAGTTGTCCCAATTTGTTCATAGTATTTTCTTACAGTTCTTTGTATTTCTGTGATGTCAGTTTTTACTTCATTTCTGATTTTATTTGTTTGGGTCCTCTCTCTTTTTTTCTTGATAAGTCTGGTTAAAGGTTTTTCAATCTTGTTTATCTTTTCAAAGAACCAGCTCGTGGTTCCACTGATCTTTTATATTGTTCTTTTAGTCTCTACATCATTTCTGTCTGCCTCAATCTTTATTATTTCCTTCCTTCTACTCACTCTAGGCTTTGTTATTCCCTTTTTAGCTCTGTTAGGTGTATGCGTGGATTCTTTGAGTTTTTTCTGGCTTATTGAGATAGTCCTGTAATGCTATGAACTTCATTCTCAGGACTGCTTTCACTGTGTCCCAAAGATTTGGGGTTGTTGTTTGTTCAGTTTATTTGTTTCCAGGTAATTTTTTATTTCATTCTTGTTCCCAGTTGATTACTCATTTATTTTTTAATAACATGCTATTTAGCCTCTATGTGTTTGAATATATTTGAGTTTTAATTATAGTTGATTTCTAGTTTCATGCCATTGAAATCTGAGAAGATGCTTGATATGATTTTAATGTTCTTGAATTTGTTAAGACTGACTTTGTGACCTAACATGTGGTCTATCTTGAGAATGTTTTATTTACACTTGAGAAGAATGTGCATTCTGCTATTTTGGGATAAAGTGTTCTGTAAATATCAATTAAAGCTATCCGATTGAGTGCATCATTTAAGGTCACTGTGTCCTTGCTGGCTTTTTGTCTATAAGATCTGTCCATTGATGACAGTGGGGTGTTAAAATCCCCTACTATAATTGTATTGCTGTTGATCTGTCCCTTAAAATTCTGCTGTTATTTTTTAAAGACTTATTGAAAGTAACACATAAGAATGTAATTTTCATGTTTCTGTCATTTGTGTATTAACTCTGTAACCAATAGATATATAGTTTCTAAATGTCTTCTTGTGAACACTTAAACTGTACTATTATGGATCCTCCTCCTGTAGATCCCAAACCTGGAAAGGTTTTCACATTCTAGCTTTTTTACCCCAATAATTTAAAAATGACTATGTAACTTAAATATGTCACTTGACTTTTCTGAACTTCTTTTTTCCTGTTTACAAAGTGAAAATAAAATTTCAGGTTACTATTGTGGTAATTATATGACATCTATAAAACCATTAAAATTGGGTCTAACACATTGTAGGTGCCAAAAATTAATATTAGCATTACATTAAAATAACTTGACCAACGCAAAAATAAAAGAACTATAAAATCAATTTAAAACGATTAATGGAGGCAGACACCTGAAATGTGTGAAACCTGGAGCACAACATCGGGCACACCGCTGGATTTTCGTAACCATCCACCGTTGCCCCTGTGCCTCTGCGGGGCCCCTCCACGTACTTTAGTATTTTCTCTGCGTCGTTGTCTGCAAAAGGCTCCCTGGAAGGAGCAGCAGTGTAGAAGTGGATGGGGACAGAAGTGTTACAGAGAGGTAAAATCATCTTGAAGTAAGCAGTTCTGTTTATTAAGGAGCAAAATATGGAACAAATTGGAGCCTGCCTTCATTTATACTCCAGTGAATATTGGAATAAATAATTAACTAAAATTTTTAATAACTGTTAAGAAATTAATTATCATAGTGACAAACATGCTCTTGAAATAGGACAAAATTAAAACTTTAAAACAAAATTAGATAAAGATGGTTCTACTGTCAAAAACAAATAACTTTTACTTTATTTTAGTGTAGTGAAAAAACCGTACACCTTAAGAGTCCAGAGCCGAGAACCCAGCCCATGTTGTAGAACTGGTGAGATCTGTGACTCTGGGCAGGCCGCTTGGCCATTTCTTAGTAAGAGGGTTAGAATCGTTTTCAATGGGGTATGTTCTTGTTCTATGAGTGAGTTAATTGATCATGAAAAATGTGTACTTTAAGAAGTTTTAAATCATTTTCTATATGAAAGCACTTTAAAGACTTAATATCAGGGGGAAAAAATTTAAGAAGCTTCATTTGGAGCAACAAAAACATTCCTTTATTGTGCCTCAGAACGTAAGATGAAATTTTGAGAGGACTGAAGCCAGAGTCACCTCAAGAGAGCCATTTGCTTATTTAAATTTTGCCTGTAACATAACTGTGTAATCATTAATCTCTCAAGATGTTCATTTTTGCCTATCAGCTACTTAACGTTTTTTTAATCTTTGTTTTAATCATGTATCATTAATTTCAATCACCTAAAAGTCTTTATTGAATTCTTCCTAATTTTAGGCACCACTAAATAATTCTTATATTTGCTTCTTAGGAGATTCCTCTTTTCACTTTCTAACAAATTTTTGCTTTTATTTTATGAAACCCTGTAATAATTACATGGTTTGAGGTATCATTTAATGTGGATATGTCCTGTTCTCTCTTTTGGTAGCATCTTATGGAAACAAGCCTCACAGTGCTAGTGAGTACCACCATGCTCGGTCTGTAGACAGTGTGTGTTGGCCTGCTTCCAGCCAGATTCCTCCTATGTCCACACCTGTAACTGAACTTTCTAGAATTTGTTCCCTTGTTGGAATGCCACAACCAGATTTCTCCTTTCTTAGAACACCACAGGTATAGTATACTACTGTTTCATTTATAGAAGTTCTGTAACACTAAGTTTAAGTAAATTGATGAAAGTCTTTGCCTAGAAAAAGTCTAATGGGGCTGACTTTTTTTACTTTATTAGCAGTGTATACACATATACTTCTCACTCTGGCTGTTCCGTTTATGCAGAACAGAGCCCTCAGAGAGCCTGACAGAGGAGCCTAGGCAGCAGGGAGCCTGGCAAGATTCTTTCAACGGTAGAGCTAGGGATTTTGGTCTCAAGCATCTTGGTTCAAACTTTCTGATCTTAGAAACTCTCTGAATTTGGGAGGAACCCCAAAGTACTTATGTTTACTTGTTATGTCCATATTTACTGTATTGCAAATTAAAACATAAAATAAATATTTTGTTTGTTTTAAAATAAAATAAATATTTGTTTATTTAAAAATATTTTTTCCAAGAAAACTAGTAAGAGGCCTTGCTTTACATTTTTGCAAATCTTTTCCGTGTCTAGCTTAAGAGAAGCTAGATTTTCATACCTCCTTTCACTATGAATCTCTTTTGACATGTTTTTTTTTGGTTGAAATATTTGAAGAAAACCTGGCCTCACACAGTAGGTGGTTGAAACAGGGAGATAATTTTAATGGCCTTTTCATATAATTGAGGGTGTTCTTTGATACTACAGTAAAACATTGTCTTCTTAAAAATTTCTTGTAATGTAGAATCTGAAACTATATCAGTGAAGTTTCTGTCCTCCATGTACTTATGGGAAAATGAGAGTGAAAAGGCAAATAGTGTCTTAATACTATCGTGAAAATAGTTGTGACCTCAAGGACCTCTAAAGGGTCTCAGGGACCCCAGACTGTACCTGGAGGACCACTCGCCACAAGAAATATTGTTTTTTTCTTTTTACATGTAAGTTCTTAGTACATTCTTGCCTAAAACAGAAAGCAGGGTTAAACTTTGCTACCTTTTGAAAAAGAATTCTTTTTGTAAAAGGGAGAAAAGTGTAATGTAAAGAGTTCTAATTTAAATATGAATATAAAGTCACTACCTCTGAGTCTGTTAGATTTTGGCAGCTATTTCACATTAGCGCAATATTGCCTCTTTGGAAGATGGTGTAATGCAGGGGTCAGCAGATTTTTTCTGCAAAGGTCCAGACGGTACATCTAGCCTTTGCAGGCATGTGCTTCTTGTCACAACCACTCAACTGCGCAGTTACAGTATAAAAACAACCATAGATGATACATGAAAGAATGGACTCAGCTGTGTTCCAATAAAACCTTATTTACAAAAGCAAGTAGAAGTCCTAGTTTCCCAACCCTTAGTATAAAGAAAACAGTTTTTCTGACTTTCATTTGCAGTAGGATGCTTAACCCTTCAACTAGCTTAGAACGCATTTTATTTTGTAAACACTGGAAGATAAGGCAACAATTTTAAAGTTTTTGCATGCTAACCCAAAACTTAAATAGTCCTCTTTTGAATTCTTGAATTTTTTATTTTTATCTGTTACAGAATGTCAGATGAAGTTATTCTATTTGTTTAAACTTAGCATTGGGGGAGGCAGTCGGCTTCCTAGACATTCACATTCTCTCTTTTCAGACAATGACAGTTTGCCAGGTAAAGTTATCTAATGGCTTACTGGTGCATGGACCGCAGTGCCATTCTGAAAATGAAGCCAAGGAAAAAGCTGCACTTTTTGCTTTACAACAGTTGGTGAGAACTGTTCATGATCTTCTCCAATATATTTTTAATTAATTCCTATAGATGTCTTTGTTGCACTGTCTTATAACTTGTAAATACTTCCGTAGGGCTCTTTAGGAGTGAGTTTCCCTTTGCCTCCACCAATATTTGCAAATTATGCTCCTGCTGTACCACCCGGAACCATTCCTCCAGTTTTTCCCCAACCTACTGGTAAGAAAGATACTTTGCTTTTCTACATATTTGTTATTGAGTTACTATTTTTAGAAAGTTCTTTTAAGATGCATCATTTTGAATAAACAAAAACAATTATCTAGGTGTTGAGGGAACGTAATAAAGCATTGTGAGATGTTAGCTTGAAACCAGGGTCTGTAGACTTACCTAGCAACATCATTTTCCCCCTCCAGCCTCTAGTGTGGCTAAAATAGGATGGCACTTTGTTCTGGGTGGCCCCATAGTCCCTAGCAGCTGCCAACAGATGAATTTGGGTCTGAGTTAGACATTAAAAACAAAGATGGGGAGGCCTTCCTGTGTGGCTCAGTTGGAGCTTCCTCCCATAAACCAAAGGGTTAGCAGTGGGATTCCTGGTCAGGGCACATGCCTAGGTTGTGGGTTCTATCCTTGGTCAGGTGCCTGCAGGGGTGGAGATCTGATGAATGTTTCTCTCTCCCCCTTCCCCTCTCTCTAAAAGAAATGTAAAAGTCTCCATGGGTGAGGATTAACAAGAGCAGGGGGGGAGAAAACAGGTGACTGGGATAAAAACAGGTCAGGCTTTGAAGCTGTGGTTGTGAAAGGCGCCATCCTTGATGACGACGGAAATGAAGAGTTGGAGGGGTTTTTAAGCTTACTGGTTTGTTTCTTTATATTCTCTCCTCATTGTCTGCCTCCTTGAAATGCAGTGCCTTGAGTTATCACGCAGGTCACTCCATGCTGCCTGTGGCCATTTAGTGACTTCCACATGTAACTGCTTTGGGACTCCACTTGCTTATTTATGCTAGATGTGTCTAGGATCTCTTTAAGACTAACATTTTGTAATTTAATGATTCTAAATCTCAAGTTCATTAAACATTTTTTTTACCCTCACTTGAGGGTATATTTATTGATTTTACAGAGAGAGGAAAGGAGGGAGAGAGGGGGAGAGAAACATCGATGTGAGAGAGAAACCCTATCAGTTGCCTCCCATACACCCCCAACTGGGGATCAAGCCCACAACCTAGGCACGGACCCTGACTGGGAATTCAACATGTGATCTTCCAGTTTATGGGACAGTACTCCAACCCCCTGAGCTACCTGGTCAAGGCTAAACATTTCTTTTATCACCCTTTTGTTTTCCTAATGACAGTTGGCTTCTGCATATCCTAACCGTTATCATTTTAAAGCCAGTAACTTGTTTATTTCAAGTTCAGAAAATTACTTTTTTGAATGTACTATATTCCAGGTATTATTCCAGTTCTACATATCCGATCCTCACTATAAACATTACAGAGATTAATAATTTTGAATAAACAAGTTATCTCTAAAATCTTTTTGCCTAAACTCCATTAAACTAAAACACAGATTAATTTAAAGCATAACCTAGAAGGACAAAAAGATGAGAGAAGAAATATGAGCAAATTAGAGATTTGAAAAGAGTTTGTGATGAGAAAAGCTGTTGAAAAAGTAGTAACCAATTCAGTGTAGCAGGGGTAAGCCGTTGGGATGGCCAAAAAGTTCATTTGGTTTTTTCTGTAAGATGGTTCTGGTAGCCCTTAGTTGTCTTTAACTTTATTCAAAACAATTTTGTTAGATTGTATTGTGATAGCTGTCGTGTCAGTGTGCGTTTAAAAAAAACTTAACCCAAAATGGTAGATTTTTGTGTAGCCATTTTAATATTGAAGATGGAAGAAAGCAAGCAACTTTTTCAGCATATTATACTTTATCATTTCAAGAAAGGTAAAAATGCCACTGAATTGCAAAAAAAAAATTGTGCAGTGTATGGAGAAGGTGCTGTGACTGATCAAATGTGTCGGAGTGGTTTGTGAAGTTTCTTGGTACTATTGACATTTTTGCGAAATAATTCTTTGCTGTGGGGCTGTCTTATGCACTGGAAGATGTTTAGCAGCACCCCGGCCTCTGCCCATCAGAAGTCAATAGCATAAGATAGCTGACACACTCAAAATATCCAAATCAATAATGTTATTGGTGAAAATGAAAAGTCGGTCTTTTATTGTATAGAAAAAACTATATGGACTTTTGGCCTACCCAATGCAAACTGTGTCTGTAGAAGTGTCTGTAGAAGAGGATACAAATGAGCTGATGAGTAGATTGTCTCTCACAGTTCCCACAAGATTCAGAGCTTGGACATTGTCAGAAGCTGCCAGAGCTTCCCATGAGGCCCGGGCTAAGAAGAATAGGGTGGGTTCAGAGTCTGTAGAGTGATGGGACCCCGCCCCTCCAGATCCCACCTCCACACAGCTATGCAGTGAGGCAAAAGACTGGAGGTATGTTCTCTGGAGGGCTCCCTCAATACGGAATACCAGCACAGAGTAAAAAAGGAAATGCCCGGCTGAGAACAGAGCGTAGGGTAACTTTTGTTTTTCCCATCCTATTTTCTGACTGTAGCCAGTCATAGCCCAGATAGGAAGTTAGTTGGAAAATGGGTCTTCGGAGAAATTCATTGAACTCCAAAGAAAAGACCTACTGACTTTTGGAGGTTATCCCAGCCAAAAGCCTGGCTCACTGCCCAATCATCCTGAAGAGAAGCTCTCAAGTCATCTAGCCGGCCCCCTGCCCACCCAGACACTGCTTCCGATCACTGCTTTCGTGTCTTGCTCTCTCAGATAAATAGATACTAAGGCTGTGAGAGATCCTGAACATTTTAGGAAAAGAAAATACCTAAAATTGAAAGAGAATCCAAAACAAAGAGAAATGAAACTGACCTGGAAACAGTGACAATGTAGGAAATAAGACATCAAAGATAGTTATTGTGAATATTCTTAGTGAACTAAAATAGTGTTGCATCCTAAAAATAAGAACAAGAAGGTATGGGGAAAAAAAGCTTAATTGGAGAACAAGAATAAAATGTTGAGTTGAATTTTTAAAATTCAGTAGATAAAGCCCAAGCAAAGCCATGGAACTCTCCGGAAGAAGAAGAACAAAATGTAGAGAATGAGAAAGAAGGGCAGTTCAGAGGGCAGTGCATGGGTCCAGCGCCCCCCATTGGAGTTCCAGCTGGAGAGACGGGAGGTCGTGGAAAGGAGGACAAGTACCAAAGAAATAGACACGGAAACTTCCCGGACTGAAGCACACGCGTCTCTAAATTGAAAGGGCCACCAAATGCATAGCACAGTAAATGAAAAGAGGTACAGGTTGCCTTGAAACTCAGAGTACAAGTAATAAAGAGATAACCTAAAGAGGTCAGAGAGGAGAGGGAAATACATTTAAAAGATCAAGAATCAGAATGGTATTTTGCTGTTTAACAGCGGGTCAAAGCCAGAAACCAGTTGAGCATTGAATACCTCCAAATCCTGAGGCAGAGTTAGTTTCACCTGATTTTTCTGTAGAGCCAAAAAAAACTATGAATCTTCCTCACTTCGTGACTACTACCAAAGTTGCTTATATGTATTATCAAGACCTAATTTTCTAAGTCTGTGTAGTTTTCTTCACTGGAATTTGCACATTTATAATTCATTACAGTAAAATACATTACAATTCTCCTAATCCAAAATTTCTTAAGTGGCTAAATTTTACGTAACTAAATTATACTATCTTACAGTTCTGGCGACCTTTATCTCTCTCTGAAAAGAAAGTTTGAGCACAGCCCATGCCGTCTTCATTGGCGGGGCTGTTTCATGCAGTAGCGCCCAACTGCTGCACTGGTGCCGACTGCGTAATCGTCTGTGGAGCTTGTTAGCAATACAGATTCCAGGCCCGGTGGCAGCGTTTTGTTAGGGCTGATGCTTTGCCCAGGAATCTGTACTTGACAAGCTCCCCAGGTGATGGAATATACAGCCTTGAATCGGGTCTGGAAACCCCTGGTTCAATGTGCATTTAATAAGAAACAAGATACAAATTTTTAAAAATCCTTGAATTAAAAATAGTGAAAAAAAAAGATTCTGCACGTCATGAAAGTGATCGCATTTGAAGACTTAAGCTTTTTTGGGTTTTTGTAGGCTGGGAATGCTATGAAAGCAACTTAACATTGGGGGCAGTTGAGATCCTTAAGATTTCTTTCTTTGTGCCCTGCCTTTTCTCCCACAAGGGACAGTTTCAATGACCCTTTTATGATTTTTAAAAATAATGTTACAAATATTCCAAAACTCTTATCAGTATATTTTATTCTCTGGGCCATCGTAGTCCAGAGATCATAATGATAAGCTGACTTCTGTAAAATTGTTCATAATCCTAAAAGGGGCTTCTGAGGCTTAATGTCATAAGCAAGATTTATCATAAGTTAAGTGTATGCCTCTTTGCCAAAGCTAAAAAAGCCAAGAATGGTAGCACAAGGAGGTCTTCAATTTCAGGGATTTGGTGAGACCGTTTTACTAAAAAAAAATTTCCGTGATTTTTAACAGCTAACATGATGCCTTCATCATCTCATGTCTTTGGCTCCATGCCCTGGGGACCGCCGGTGCCAGTTCCTGGGAAGCCCTTTCATCACACTCCGCATGCCCGGCCCGGGCCCCCGGCCGGGGCCGTAGTGGGTGGTGTGCACAGTCAGTTCATACCTCTACAGGTGAGACCTAGGGATAGAATTATTAGGTTTCCAAGGTAGTGTTTTTAATGCTTGAAGACTATTGATAAAAATTTGTTTATTCAAGAATTACTTACTGAGTACCAACTAGAAGTTGGTACCAGTACGGGTCTGGATGCTGAGATTTTATATTATGACCAATGGTGAGTCAGTGGTGAGTCTGACCTGGTCCCTGCACTGTTGAGTTTATGTTCTGATAAATAATTACAGCAAGTAATGATAGCCTTTTCTAGCACAAAGTGATTTAAAATCAGGAATATGATTTTTTTATATTTAAGGGATGGAGAATTTTTAAATATTTTATTCATAACTAAATTTCTCTAATTTCTAAAGTCTGGAAACATAACTGTAAGTCACAAGTCAGCAGAGATCAACAAATATTAGTAGTGTGATTTATGGTATTTTCTGACTAGTGTTTCTTTTTAGCCTATATTGTTAATTGATGATGCTTTTATTCCTTGAAGGTTACTAAAAAAAGGGTTGCAAACAAAAAGAACTTTGAGAATAAGGAGGCCCAAAGTCCTCAAGCCACCCCACTTCAGACTAGCCAGCCGGGGTCTTCCGGTGTCACCAAAGTGATTCCACAGGAGAGTGCGCCAGCTTCCTTAAAGCCCTCCCAGAGTACTCAGCCTGCTTCTTCCTGCCAAGTGGAAGCTGCCTCTCAAAGTCGTGCTGTGTGTCACCATAAGGCAGCACCCAGCTCTTCTTCAAGAAGAAGATCAAGAAAACTGGCTGTCAATTTTGGCATTTCTAAACCTTCTGAATGAATTTGGTACTTGGAATTAAATTAATTTCTTTCCCTTCCACCCACCTTTTTATAAATCCATATCTATGTCTCGTAAAAAATTAGATTGTGCTATTATTTTAAAATAATGTTTCAATTGAAAATTTTTAATTTTTAAGTTGTCAGGCACTTTTCATGCTGTTTAAAAGACTATATCAAATTGTGCATCTTAAATATGTGCAGTTTGCTTTACATTAATTATACCTCAATAAAGCTATTTTTAAAAAGACTGAATTAAATCTTGTGTTAAAATAATACGAGTGGACTAAGCATTAAGGTGTACCACTCTAACTATTGGCCTCATCACTCAAAGCATTCTGAAGTATGAATTAGACATCGTATTGCAATAATAATAAACATTTATACACGATCATTGAGGGATAATTAAATGGAGCATGGAAATTGGGCCTCAAGTATAATTTGCTGAATTTGGATTTTAATTTTCTGTTTAATGATGTAACAGAATTGTCAGGAGGATGGCTCTTAGGAGTGTTTTCATTTATGTTCTGTTGTCTCTAAGGGCCCTTTAGACCTGCCGTGAAATAATCACATTTGTGCTCGTGCCACTAGTTTTGCTTGATTCTAAATTTTGTACCAAAGCAATTTTAGAATACTGATCAGAGTATTTCCTGTAACTACTTAGAACTATAAATAGCAATCTAGATTTAAGCAACTAATCACAATTTTTTTAGACTATTCAAGGACCAGCATTGGTAATTTCTAATAAAATTAAGTTTCAAAATTTATAGGGTACAATGATTACAGATTAATATCCCAATAGAATAAAGTAGAAAATAATCAATCATGTTAATTAGAATAAATTGCATTACTCTTTTGTAGAGCTGACAAACATCTGTAAGAGCGCCATCATTGGTCCGTGTGTAGTGCTTCCTGGGGCTGATGAAACTCAAATTTTTTTTAAATCCAGGGTGTGCTATATCTTATAAGCACAATCACTTTGTGATGTATGTTATTTACATGACCAATGCCTCATCCTATTTCCATATTTTTAGCTTTATACTGAAGTGTTTGGTGACTCTGGCATTTTGTCTTTGCATGTCATGTGCGGGTGTGTATTTTTCAAGCTGTGGCTCTTGAAATTATTTTAGAATCTTTGAAAATTTATCAGTGGTACCAGGACCTGAATTTATATATATATGTGTGTGTGTGTGTGTATATATGTATATCTTATATATACACATATATACATATATATATATCTCCTTCAGCTTTTGTGATGTGCTTATATTTTTAAAGAAGTAAGTTATACTTTTTAAAAAGTTGGATATCACAGTTTTTATATGGAGCTGCTCCTTATACCTGATTACACTTAGCTCATTGGGAACTCTGCCAGGAGTCTTAGACTGGTGTGTTTAAAAATGTGTTTAAGACTGGTGTGTCTTAGACTGGTATCGAACTAATTGGATGCCTTTAACTGCTGATTTCAGAGTTTCTTTAGATGTTAATAGGATGTCTGTATGTTAGCAGTGCCTTTGGTGTGAGAGAGAAGTGTTCATTATCTGTCATTTGTTGTAGTCCTGAGTTCTGTGACATTCCCTGTTTCCTGTATTCGCATGGTCATCAGTTTCCAGCATTTCCTTGTTGGGAATGTTTCCTTATCTCCAGTGGGATCTTGAGTAGTAAGGCTCAGGTAGTTCTCAGTGTTGGTCCTTACTGCCTCACAACTCTCTTTGTTCTCAAAGGAAATATCTATTATGAGAATATAATACAAAAAGTTAAATTGTGACAGTGACATTCTGCTTAACGTGTGTAAAATTTTCCACCTCTGTGGAACTGCACAAACTCCCACAATCAAGAACTGCCTCACCCGTCACTTCTGTGGGACCACTCTATGAACTGTGTGCAGCCCACATTTTTTCTGAGATCACAGAGGAAGGAACACACGCACCTGAAACTCCAAGGAAAAGTCAGTAAGCACAGTGCCACTTAACCCACAGGGTTAGTCCCCAGTATTTGAACAAAGCAAGCTATCCTACATGGATAGACAGTAAAAGTGTTTTCTTTTCATTCCTCCCTCTCTTTTTAAAAAAATGTTGTCTTAAAGGTCAAGATTAAGGAGAGGTTAAAATAGAAGACAGCTCTGTAACAGCTAGGGAGTGGTCAGGCATTTGTCTGTATTCTTTTCCCCTTGCAGACTTATCCCAAATGTGGGCCTGATACCCACAGGAGATGTGCCCTCCCTGTGGGACTGAGGCTGTTTTTCCCTCATGATGATCGTAAGGAGACTAGATCCATTGACAGTTTGGGAAACGCACAACTTTTCCTTTTTGGATGGGACAGACTCATCGACCCCAAAGTTTAAATATAGGTCCATTCAACTGTTGAGCCTGCTGTGAATTTTCTGTGAGACTGGTGGGCGACGGGTAGGGCACAGAAGAGCGGAGTCCCCAGATTGCGTCATGTTTCCACATAACTGGAGTAGTTCAGTCTACATGTCCTTGTTCAATAACTTTTTCTTTTTTAGCTCATTGAGTTTTGAAGATCGATCCTTTCAGTTTCGTTGTTTCTTTTCACATTTCCTACGTTATCTGCTTATTATCAGTTTTATAATGTGACAGGTAGAGTGTATTAATTGATTTAAACATCATGTAGACCAAAGTCTTAAACATCTGAGACTCATTTACATGAAAAATTAATTTTACCTTTATGTGTTCCTTGGTTTCAATTTAAGACTTTTTTTTTCTTTAGAAATAAAAAGATAAAGAGATCTTTTTTTCCACTATTGGGGAAGGGATGAAAAAGTCAACGCAGGTTTTTTGTTATTTCCTTTCCTCTGATCGGGTATTTGCTTCGGTTTTCCAAACTTACCTAGATTCTTGTTTTTAAGAGGAGGAAGTAGAGGGAAGGTGGCTGGAAGAGGGAATCCAGTTAAATAGGACTGTCCAGTCACTGCGTTTTCAGATGGTAATGTATCTTTGTAGCTCAAGGAAATCGAGAAACCTCAGGGTCTGTTCCATTCACTCATTTTTAAATCTTCTGTTTGTATCAGTAAACCATGCTTTTCCATAGTGATTGTCTAATTTTCACCTAAAGATAGAACTGTCCAGCTCGCCTTTGTAGTCTACCAAGCTTCGTGTCAGTGTTCAGAGCAATTTTTAAAACAATGGTATACACCAACACCCCAGCTTTTTGAGCTTACTGTATTTATTAGTACCATCTTGCTTCCAAATTGTGTTTTTACTGTAAAGGAGAATTAATTTATTTGAGGGAAATGACAGTGGCAGGCATTCTCTTCCTTTAAAAATAAAAGAGTCACCGAAATTCCCCTATCATTTTTCTAGAGAGAGTGACAGTACTCAAGACTGGCAGTGTTCTTCGTGTGCATTTGATAAGCTTTGTCAGTGAAACCGTCTTTTTGGCAGAAGCTTCCTTCCTTAGTCAGGATAAAGCTTAAAATTGTAGAAGTGAGGATTGTGAAGTCTGAGATCTGGCTCACGTTTCTCTGCAGCCCGACATTGTTGAAAGAGACAGACAGCCAGCAGGGCTGGGCCCACAGGCGGGTGGAGGCATCACTGTTGTATACAGAGTTAACAGCTTAGACATCACAGTCCTTGTAGAGAAAGAGAAAAAAAATGTATAAATAGTTTTAGTGGTTAAGAATATCGGCAATCCAGAACTAATTTTGTGTGTGTTTGCGTGTTGTGTCAGTGAGCCAACAGCAATGCCGTGCTTGCTCAGTCAGTGCACTCAGCCATCTCAAGTGCAATTTGTGGTGGAGACTCTGGTTTCCAATAGATAAAGTTTTACATAAACTTGTAAAAATTAATTTTTCCAACAGTACACCTGTGACTATTGATTATTTCAGCAGTTGGTATACTATTAATTTGTCCCTGCCGAATAAGTTTCTGTAGATGTTTGAGTTTGAAGCCAATTTCTTGTACCATTTCTAATGAATAATAGGAGTCAGAATTTGGTTCACCGTATAAGAGTGTGCTGTATCATCAAAGTGTTCAGTATTTTGTTCATTTCAACAATATAAATAAGTATAATTCATACAACTGTATCTTAATTCCTTTCTTTTCTCACATAACTATTTTATAAGTAACTAGAATTTTTCATTAGATCTTATACAGAGCAGTATTTTATTAAAAATTCAAAAGGGAAGACTTTGTGCACATTTTGTAGTTTTTTTTAAATATCTTTACATTATCTGTAATTAAAGTGTTTTAAACTTTCATTGGAATGGACTTTGAATTTATTTTTGTGTTGTTAAGTTGTTCATTTGTAGATTTATAGCATGAAGTTAGCCTCAAAATGTTGTGTCAAACGATTTTAAAATATAAGAATCACTGAAAGAGTTTAAACATTATACATGTTAAATGCTATATGAATTTTAATTAAACACTTGAGAATGATTTCATAAGCTGTTTGTTCTCGTATGTTTGCCTTAATATCAAAAGAAGAAACATCCTGCTAGTCACTGAAATCCATATCCTTCTATGCCTGTACTTTGAATCCATGTCATTTAGTGTGACCTAACCAGCATGGACAGTAGAAAAAGTCTGAATTACAGGTTCAGATAGCCACTGTTCTGATCTTAGCTCTACTTCTTACTAGTTGTAGGTAGGTCATTATCACATTAACATGAGCAAGTTATATGAGGTCTTAGTCCCAGTTTCTTCATCTCCTAAAGGAAGAAAACAACACCCCTTGCGTTGTTAATATGTACTGTGCACTAGGCGCATAGTAAGTGCGTTACAAATGTTAGTAAATGAGGATTTCCAGATGTATATGCAGGTCTATTACCTGGGACTCAAACACAGAATCCTCTGGATGGTACCAAATATCTCTGTATGCTTTTTCCACTGAGTTAGTCTCCAGTATCCACTTCATACAGAGTCCCCATGCATCCGTTGGGCATCTGGGAGGCTCTTCTCTTTCTGTTCTTTTTCCTGTCCTGATCCCCTCTATCTTTTCTACCATTTGGGGGTGGGGTGGGGGTGGTGGTTCTTACAGGGCCTCATAGGAAGGGGCTTTAATTGCTACTCATAAGACTGGGGAATTTACAGTAACATCTTACTAATATTGGCCATGTCTCACAATACAGCTGATGCATAATGTGGTGTTTGGCCACCTTGATCCCCCAGAGGCCTGTGGTCTAGGATGACCTTTTCTACTTCGTTCCCCGGACTGCCAGCTCCCCACACTGAGGTCCTCAGTGACCACCCTCTCTGCCTCGATCTGTAGTATCATTGGGCTCCCTTAATCTTGGTGCTAATATTTTGACTTGAGATTCAAAACTAAAACCGAAATCTACTCAAGCTAATTTGAGAAAGGGAAAGCTGTAATAACATGGGGGAATCTCAGAAACCAATCCAGGAAATACAACGAGGCTTCTAAGAAACAGAACCTCGGTCAGGGTGTTCCCTTCCAATTCACTGCCTCCCCTCCACGGGGCCATGGGGTCTTTGGGTCTGTGACTGTGTAGGATAGATCTTGACTCACTCAGCTGCAGTGTGTGGGTTGGTAAGGAAATGCTAACTTCTCAGAGGCAGACTCCTAAACGGTAACCATATCCTGGATCCACATTCAGTCCTTGCAGTTTTTTACATAAAAGATGGCCTAATGAAGCCGGAGCTCACTGTCTTATGTGCTCTGAAACCTCTCATAAAAAGGTAATTCCAGTTAAACTTCACCTTGGAAAATAGTTGCCTATAGAATTATCCAGTGCTTTAATGGAGTCACTGGTTCACAGTTGTAGGAGTCTTAACCATGCTTCACTGAATTTCTTAATATAGGATCAATAGATAATGTGTATCTGCTGATTATTTAAGAGTTTAATATCCCAGTCCAGTATCTCAGGGTTGATATTGATAATATCCTCTAACCCTATGGTGTATGCAGATTTCACCAGAGCAGAAGTCAGAAGAATCCAAATCCTACACTTAACTACTTCGCTATAGGTTTTAGGTTTTATTATTTAGTTTTACATCAACACTGCATAGTTCTATTATGAATATATTCTCTCATTCCATTTGCTATTTGTTGCTATCTTTTAAGGGCTTGGCACGAGCACAGGGGTCACAAATATGAATAAGATGTAGTCTTGCTATTCATAAAGTCTGGTAGGAGAGTAAGCCACCAGTGCAGTTCCAGTATCCCAAGCATGCAGGAAAGGGGCACCGCACAGGTGGGCCGGTGTCAGGCTGTCTTTTCTGGAGGAGCCGAGACTTAAGAGGATCCCAGTAGGAGGAGACTGATCAGTCAGAGCTGAGTTATTTACAGTGCTGATTAAGAGAGGTCAGAGGTAAAATGCAGGTAATGGTAAGCCCCAGATCATAACGCTGCAGACCATGGAAGTTTAAATTTCATCCTAAAGGCATAGCCAGACCTCCTTTGTTTAGATGTAATAAAGTCACAATTAAATTAGCTCAACAAAATAAGGGTAGGGTTAGAAGGTTGATCATAACAGACACAGGAAAGTCAGAATCCAGAATCCAAAAAGAAGAGCACAGGTGAGTCTCAAAGGGCCTCCAAGAGTAAGAAAGCTCTCAGGAGCACGCATATCCACCTCTCCAGTCTTACCTCTCTGCCTTTCTGTTTAACACTCATAGCTTCCATGTTCCGATTGCACATTGCTTCAGTTCCAGCAACCAGCCTACAACTAGTGTTTCTTCATCTCATCTCCAAATGGCATATGTCCACTTCCTCCTAGACAAGTAAGGTCAACTGATACAACAAACACAGCTGCTGTGTCCCGTTCATTGTGGAGTGGGGTTCTTTAGAGCAGGAAGTTCAGAAAGTGAAGACATCCCCAAATGCTCCTCTAATAGAAGCTGTTGCATGGTTTTCAGAAGGCAGTTATTCGCTTCCAGAATGAGAACTGGTGAGATTGTGGAGACTAGATTAGACAGACAAGAAGAGGTTTTAGTGATTCAAGTAACTATGATGCAGCTGCACTGACTGTTAATGGCTTTTATATTGTTCAGTATGTGGGATACAAAGTGAAAAGAAATGTGGAGTCAAAGTTTCCAGGATCACCTCTTAAGCTGGTGCATTAATATTTTATCAGAGACCCTCACTGGTGGATAGCAATTGGTGCTGTATTTGGTCAGAAGCCCCAAGCCTTCCTGAGGATTACTTTCTCCTATCTGTGACCTGCTAAGTCTTTTTAGTATCTAAGAAATAAGTTACTCTCAAGAACTTTCTCAGCCTGATAACACTTCCTAGAATATCAAACAAATACTGCCTTTGGCAACCATATTCATGGATCATCAAGAGCATAAACTATTCCTACCAAGAATGCATCTCCTTAATTGGAGTCAGCTATCCTCAACCACAAAATCTTGAATGGCACTGGTGCTCTAAAGCTTGTTGCAGTAGAACACCATGTTCTACAGAAGACAACAGGGCACAAACTGATGGATCACTTGGTGGCCAAGGCTGGGAGTTTTCTCCACCAACATTAGTTATAGAGCTTAGTAATTTATATTGCTCACTGGCAAAAATCACATCATTGATTATGTTTCCATGAATTCTGCACTGAAGTTTTGTGCTGAAGACTCAGTACTAGTAACAGTTCTACCCACAGGCTACCTACAAGACACAAGTTACTTTATTTTATTTTTTAAATATATTTTATTGATTATGCTATTACAGTTGTCCCATTTTCCCCCTTTTATTCCCCTGTACCCTGTACACCCTCTCCCACCTGCATTCCCTCACCTTTAGTTCATGTCCATGGGTCATACATATAAGTTCTTTGGCTTCTACATTTCCTATACTGTTCTTAACCTCCCCCTGTCTATTTTCTGCCTACCGTTTATGCTACTTATTCCCTATACCTTTTCCTCTCTCCCTCCCTCCCCTCCCCCAGTGATAACCCTCCATGTGATCTACATCTTTGTGATTCTGTTCCTGTTCTAGTTGTTTGCTTAGTTTGTTTTTGTTTTTGTTTTAGGTGTGGTTGTTAATAACTGAGTTTGCTGTCATTTTACTGTTCATATTTATCTTCTTTTTCTTAGATAAGTTCCTTTAACATTTCATATAATGACTTGGTGATGATGAACTCCTTTAACTTGACCTTATATGAGAAGCACTTAATCTGCCCTTCCATTCTAAATGAGAGCTTTGCTGGACAAAGTAATCTTGCATGTAGGTCCTTGCCTTTCATGACTTCAAATACTTCCTCTTCCAGCCCCTTCTTGCCTACAAGGTTTCTTTGGAGAAATCAGCTGACAGTCTGATGGGCACTCCTTCATAGGTAACTGTCTCCTTTTCTCTTGCTGCTTTTAAGATTCTCTACTTCTCTCTCATCTTAGGTAATGTAATTATGATGTGCCTTGGTGTGTTCCTCCTTGGGTCCAACTTCTTTGGGACTCTGAGCTTCCTGGACTTCCTGGAAGTCTATTTCCTTTGCCAGATTGGGGAAGTTTTCCTTTATTATTTGTTCAAATAAGTTTTCAGTTTCTTGCTCTTCCTCTTCGCCTTCTGGCACTCCTATGATTCAGATGTTGGAATGTCTAAAGTTGTCCCAAAGGTTCCTAAGCCTCTCCTCATTTTTTTGAATTCTTGTTTCTTTCTGTTCTGGTTGAATGTTTAGTTCTTCCTTCTGCTCCAAATCATTTATTTGAGTCCCAGTTTCCTTCACTTCACTGTTGGTTCCCTGTACATTTTCCTTCATTTCACTCATCATTGCCTTCATTTGTTCATCTAATTTGCAATCATATTCAACCAATTCTGTGAGCATCCTGATCACCAGTGCTTTGAACTGTGCATCTAATAGGTTGGCTACCTCTTGGTTGCCTAAAAATATTGGTTCTGGGGCTTTGGTTTGCTCTTCTGTTTGAGCCATAATCTTTTGGTCTGGTCGTGCATGTTACATATGAGTGGGGGAGTCTTAGGTGTTCACAAAGGCAGGGCGACCCAGTTGCTGGGTTGTGACGCTGTATGTGGGGGCAGGGTGAAAGAGATAAATGGTGCTTGCTCAGCTCTCTTTCAGATTTCAGTCCTCTCTGCCGCTTCCCACAAGCAGATTGGGCCCTTTTGGTGCCGGTTCCCGGGGGGTGGGCTTTTGTACATGCTAGGACCCTGTGGGTCTCTCCAACAAACTCTCCTGTGAGGTTGGAGTCTCTCCTGGTGCCTCAACCCCTACAAGTGTTTTATAGCAGTGTTTTTAGGCTTTATTTCCTGTCGCTGGGGCCCTGGATTGCACCGTCTGTCTCACTACCCATTTTTTGCCTGGTTTACCTGTGCATGAATGTGTGTCCGTGGTCAGCCAACCACCTCAAGCGCCTACTGGGTTTGCTCGTTTCCTCCCCGCACCTGAGTCTACCAACCACCACTTTTTTCCTGCTGAGACCCCTCTCCACCGGCCACCGACTCTCCTGCTCTTACCAGTCTGGATGAATAGTTCGTTGTTGTCAGACTTCCATACAGTTCAATTTTCTGACTGTTCTGGTTGTGTTTTTGTTTCTAAATCTTTTTTGTCCTTAAATTTGGTTGTGCAAGGAGGCACAGTGTTTCCACCTATGCCCCCATCTTGGCCGGAAGTGGGTTTCATGTTTTTGCATGTACCTGTCCAGATTTCCCAACACCATTAGTTGAAGAGGCTACTTTTACTCCATATTATGCGTCTCCCGTCTTTATTCAATATTAATTGACCTTAGAGACTTGGGTTTATTTCTGGGCTCTCTATCCTGTTCCATTGACCTATGTGAATGTTCTTATGCCAATACCAGATTTTTTTGATTACCGTGAACTTGTAATACAATTTTATACCAGGTAGTGTGATACCTTCTACTTTGTTCTTCTTTCTCAAAAATGGTATGGCTATTTGGGGTCATTTATGGTTCCACATACATTTTTGAAAAGTTTGTTCTATATCTGTGAAATAAGTCCTTGGTATTTTAGTAGGTATTGCATTGAATCTATACATTGCTTTCAGTAGTATGGACATTTTGATGATGTTAATTCTTGCAATCCATGAACACATACATGCTTCCATTTATCTGTGTCTTTCTTAATTTCTTTCTTCAGTGTTGTGTAGTTTTCTGAGTCCGGGTCTTTTACCTCCTTGGTTAGGTTTATTCCTAGGTACTTTATTAGCAAATGGGATTTTTTTCCTGATTTTTCTGATACTTCATTGTTGGTGTCCAAAAATGCCTTTGATTTCTGAATATTGACTTTGTATCCCATCAATAGATACAGAAAAAGCATTTGATAAGGTATTGTACCCATTTATGATAAAAACACTCAGTAAAGTGGGAGTAGAGGGAGCATTCCTCAACATAATAAAGGCCATACATGAGAGACCTACAGTCAACATCATACTCAACAGGCAAAAACTAAAAGCTTTCCCACTATGATCATTAACAAGACAAGGATACCTGCTTTCACTACTTCTATTCAACATAGTATTAGAAGTCCTAACCACAGTGATCAGGCAAGAAGAAATAAAAGGCATCTAAACTGGAAAGAAGGAAGCAAAACTTACCGTTTTCAGATGACATGATAGTGTATGTAGAAAACCCTATAGACTCCACCAAAAAACTGCTTGACCTAATAAGTGAGTTTGGCACTAGGCGGGATACAAAGTAAATATTCAGAAATTGAAGGCATTTTTGTATACCAACAACAAAACACCAGAAATGGAAATCACACACAAAAACCCTTTTGCTATAGCAACAAGAAAAATAGTGAAATGGTAACCAACCATATGGGAAAGTTTATTTGCAAATGATACATTGGACAAGGGTTTGATCTCCAAAATATAAAAAGAACTCACATGACTCCACTTTAGGAAGACAAACAACACAATTAAAAAATGGGCCCTGGCTGGCGTAGCTCAGTGGACTGAGTGAGGGCTGCAAACTGAAGGGTGACCAGTTTGATTCCCAGTCAGGGCACATGCCTGGGTTGCAGGACAGGTCCCCAGTGGTGGCCACCACACATTGATATTTCTCTCTCTTTCTCCTTCCCTTCCCCTCTCTAAAAATAAATAAATGAAATCTTTGAAAAAAAAAACAAAAACAAAAACAAGAAAAAGACCTAAAGAGGCACTTCTCCAAGGAGGACATACAGAGGTCCCAGGGACATATGAAAGGATGCTCAGCATCACTAGCCACCAGAGAGATGCAAATTAAAACCACAATGAGACACCACTTCACAGCAGTCAGAATCGTCATCATAACCAAATCAACAAACAAGTGCTGGCAAGTTTGTGGAGAAAAGGGAACCCCAGTACACTGTTGGTGGGAAAGCAGACTGGTGCAGCTACTGTGGAAAATAGTTTGGAATTTCCTCAAAACACTAAAAATGAAATTGCCTTTGACCTGGCAGTTCCACCGCTGGGGTTATAGCATAAGAACCCTGAAACACCAATTCAAAAGAACCCATGTATCTCACACAATTTACAACAGCCAAGTGCTGGAAGCAACCTAAGTGCCCATCAGTAAATGAGTGGATTAAAAAACTGTCATACACGACTTCCGGCCAAGATGGAGGCGTAGGTGGAAGCACTGTGCCTCCTCTCACAACCAAGACTAAGGACAACAAATATTTATAAACAATAACACAACCAGAACACAGAAAATTGAAATGCGGAAGTCCACGGCCATTCAACCCAACTGGTAAGAGGGGCGGAGGCGGCAGGCGGCAGAGAAAGAAAGCGGCAGGAAAAGGAGGTGGCTGCCAGGCTCCGGAGCGCCGGGCGGCCCTAGGTGGCGTGGAGCTTGCAGACCCCAGACGCAGGGAGGAGACGGCAGGAGACGAGCAGAGCACGCAAGGCACACAGGGCAGTTAGCCAACTGTGGACACATATTCGCGTGCAGATAAACTAGGCAAGACTGGGCAGTGAGACGGACCGCACAGCCCAGGGCCCCAGCGATGGGAAATAAAGCCTAAAGGCACCTATTGGAAAGGTGCTGGGAGAGGCTCCCAGCCTCACAGGAGAGGTTGCCGGGGAGACCCGCGGGG